>CM067370.1:75335374-75380374 GCA_034401795.1 Chaetoderma sp. LZ-2023a
GCATGCACTCGCTTCCAATTCCAAGACGTGTTGTCAGGGAAGCGCTGATGTGCGCTCATACGCACCACGCGTTTTAACGGACTTAGCCATTTTAACGAAAACCTCCTCATAGGGCTTATATACGCGTACTATCCTACCCAGCAGGATGTGCTTGGAGCGAATCCAGAACGGCCGTTCCATACCCAGCTCAGCTGAGATGGCCGGTACCCATCCGGTCGATCCGCGCTACATGAAGATCTTTTACATATAATATAAATAAGAGGGGTCCCAACACCGAACCCTGCGACACGCCTACGCCTATCGGTAGATGATCAGATACCTTATCAGAAATAGAAACATATTGAAGGCTGTTTTCTAGATATGAGGAAAACCATTTTAACGTTAGCCGACAAAATTTATAAATGCCTAATTTTTCTAATAATATACTATGATTGACTAAGTCAAACGCCTTTTTGAAATCTATTAAAATAGCTCCTACAAAGTTACCATTATCTATCGCAAACCGACACTTTTCTACTAATTTCAGTAATGTACTCTCGCATGGATGTGTTGGCCTGAATCATGATTGCGATTCATTGAGTAAATGGTACTTACTAAGAAATTTATAAAATGATTATAAATATGCCTTTCAATAATTTTGCATAAAATCGGTAAAATGGATATGGGTCTATAGTTATTAATATCGCTTTTGTTATCTGATTTGTATAACGGTTTTACCTTCGCACACTTCCACATGGTAGGAAAGACACCTGTATCAATACTTATATTTATAATACGTGTTATTGACGGCGCTATAACTGGTGCTGCTAATTTTAGGAAATGGGCATTCGGCCCGTCGCTTTGAGACGACTAAGTTCCTCTTAGACGTAATTTATTGTTATATTTGGTATTTTAAATTCAATTTCGCTTGGGACTCTATATTCCGCGAAACTGTGTATTTATGGTGTTTGCTAGATTACAAGCAACAGTAGTGAAATATTCATTAAACATTACGCAATGTTTTTCCATGTCTCTAACTTCGTTTCCGTAACTGTCGTACAAAATCAATGGCATTTTGTTGGGTTTCGGATTTATGCTCTTCATAATGTTCCATGTATTCGAAGGATTCTTTTTATTATCAACCAGCGCTGTACTGAAGTAGTTTCGTTTGGAACGTTCAATTAATGACATTACTTTGTTTCAACTCTTTATATTTAACAACATTTTTAACCTTTTTATAATAATCCCTGTCTTTTATTGCTTATAGAATTTCGTCATTTATCCATCCAGGTTGTCAGATACGTTTGACTCCGCGTTCAATAATAGGAGCGTGATGATTTAGAATAGCTATGAATGCGTCGTGCCATATTTGTAGCGCTTCATTCGGTTCGTGTATTAAATCTATTATATCTCAGTTATATTCAGATAATGCTTGAAGAAACTTTTGACTATCAGCGTGTTTTCTGCATCTATATTTTATCGAATGGTGACTGTGTGACATTTGCCTAGCGTTCTGACGTATACCAAATAGGGGAAAGTGATCGCTGGAAGCTAAATCGCCTACGCTTATGAAGTAGATTTTGTTGGCTCTGTTACGTATATATGATCTATTAGTGTCGCTGTTTTTTCTGTTATTCTAGTGACACTTTTTACTAACTGTTCAAGATGAAATAATTCCATAACTGATTGCCATTTCGGTGGGATTGGTTTAAGAAAATCAATATTGAAATCGCCTATGAGTATAATATTTTCTGAATAAGCCGACTCAAGCAAATCTATAAACGCAACAAAGTAAAAATGATTTAGCTTTATACGATGTAACCTCAGTCCATAAGGCTTCTATACTTTGGTTTTCCAAGTCGAGTCTCCTACGATATGATTGATTTTCAGCTATATAAATAACGATTCCACCCCTTCTTTCTGTGTTCTGTCTTTTCTTTCAGCATTATAACCCCGAATCTCAATTAAATTATCCATAACGATACTACTTGTGCATGTTTCCGTTATACCAAATATTTCAATTTCATGTATAGATTTTTCCATTAGTATTTTCAATTGGTTTAATTTAGGCATTAAATGTTGTATGTTAAAATGTCCAATGCGCAGCCCTTTTCCGTGTAAATTAAATGACGTGATATCTTATCGCTTCACTTGCTTAATAAAGGCTTTACTACATACCAACTGCTCATCGGTGGGATCATTGTTTGTACTACGATGTGTGTTCAGAAAGTTATCATTTTTATACTAACAATACTGCACAATAACAATAAAATGTATGAAGTTAACTCTTATATAACTAACAGAAAATATGTAAGTAATCCAAACATGCATTCTCGCTATTTATCATGCAATTCACGTGGCATGTAAGATCCTTCTTCATATTATTATTATTATTATTATTATTATTATTATTATTATTATTATTATTATTATTATTATTATTATTATTAACAACAAAATCATCCTCATCATCACCATCATCATCATCACCACCACCATCACCACCATCAAAACCTCATCCTCATCACATCATCATTTTTATGATGATGATGATGACGACGATGATGATCATCATCCTCATCATCATAACCACCATCATCCTCATCACCATCACAATTTAGATGATCAAATCTGTTTTGTACTGGCGCATCATAGATAGTAACAGTACCATATTTCATAGTATTGTTATTGTTATTATTGGTGTCATACTTACATTCGTCTGTCTGGTGGTCCTCTGTGTTCTCATCTATGGATCCTACGGGCACTCCTTCTTGGCCAGACCTCTAGCGTCCCGGGCATCGATTCACCTTGTGACCAGTGGTGTTACACGCTCGACACCGAACTGGCTGACCGTGACGACATGATGTGTGTCTGTGATTCGGCTCTCCACAGAATCTCCACCCGCAGTTGATCAAAATTTGCACATAGTCGTTTATGCACCTAACCAGAACAGACGATCCGTTTCTGTTCAGGTGGAGTTTGTCCGCGAAATAGAATCAATTTTCTATTGCACCTGGCTTGATGAAGGAATAGAACGGTCCGGATGATTCGATCACGGTAAAGTCTAAAAATTGTGCGCGAACATCTAGGTGTCGATTGAAATGCCTAATAAACTCCTGTCGTATCGGTATATCGGCGCGTGGGCAAAGTTCGCAAAGATATAGCTGACACTGGGGCGCTAGTTCGTGTACTGCCTCGACTAATCTATCTATGAGATGTAGAGCATCGTCTACTGTCCCGTCCGAATTGTTAGTTCCCGCCATTACAATGATTTTTCGGAAATACTGTAGATCAGTAACGTATAGCACTTCTAGGATGTCCTGAATCTTGGCTCCACGCCGACAGATCACATGTACACCTGAATCGAGTCCACTCTCGTTTATTCCTTTAATAATGGACGAACCGATAATTAATGTGTTCTTTGAGGGATTCGCAGATTGTTTCTTTACCGCGTTTGTCGTCATTATGACTGGTATCGGGTGTGACTGTTGTGACAACCTCACTAACATGCGCTTCATCACTTTGCTGATCACGCCTATCACATTCAGGCGCTTTGTGTACCACAGTGACAACACGCCTATTACATTGAGACTCTTTCTGTACAGCACGTTTTGTTTTCGAAACTTCTGTCCGTTCACATTTTTCAGTCGTCCCTACACCCGTCTCTGCTGTCTCCGAATTACGTGTTCCTACGCCTATCTCTGCAGTTTTCTTTGCCCTGGTTGCATTTAATTTACATTTAAGTTCAATATTTTTCTGTCGTAAGATGCTAAGTTCACTCTCCTTTTCTAGCAACAGTATGTTTAATTCTTAAATTTCCGCCGATAGTTCAATTTCTTTGTTCCCTACCACCGCGGCTGGCGTACTTGTAAATTCCGGTGTGAATGCCGGTGTATGACGAAAATGACCGCCAGCTAAAATGACCGTGCCCGGGACAAGAATGACCGCTATTATGGCGATAATGACCGCCACTGCGAATTTATATTTTGACTTCTATATAGTGTATATAAATATAATATGTTATTTTTGTAGGTGATCGTTGTCTCGTTTTAATAATACCATAGATATAGATATTCATAGATCTAACTGTTGGATATAATAATACCATAGACATAGATATTCATAGATCTAACTGTTGGATATTTAAATAATTGGTTAACTGGTTAACCTGCCATGCGTTTGATTTTTATACTATTTTATTTTTGCTTTAGATGTAAGGTGGTCATAGAATCTCCGTTTATTACTGCTTTTTGTAGCACTAAACTTCTTCTAAATATCTTTGAGCACTCTAGCATTATCTAGCAGACGTACAGTGTTCACTTTTTAAATTGCTACTTCCGGAATTTTCGTTCCCTTCTTTAGGCACAGTCTACGCGACGGTACCTAAAAAAACCACACAAATTTTATATAAGTTAAATTAGATGGGAACTCGTAGTAGGAAACATATAATATATAATATATATATATTGTAACTTATATACGCATATAGAATATTCGTAGCGGATAGTAGTTATTGTTAGGCTTATTAGGAATACCATAGGAATACTATAGCGGTCATTTTCGTCCCTACCGCGGTCATTTTAGCTCGCGGTCATTATGGACTGAGATCGTGAATGCCGCCTTTGGTTTAATTTCAAATCATGGGGAAGACAATGAAACGTTCAGATGACTGTCCGTTGATACATCCACTGATGATTGTACATCGCATAATATGTCCTGTTCGATCGAAATGTCCTGATGTAAGTCCTGATTAAGTCCCGCGATAAGCGCCCTAGGTCTGTAGCTATCCAGTAACAAGAATTAGGGCCCTGAACATGGATACGCAATGTTGAGTCATAAGCAGTAACAGTTACTTTGCATGCATTATTGTCCGAAACGAAATGATTTACGCGGAAAATAACTCCATTATCACCTCTTACATCACAGTTGCCTAAATTGCTCAAATTTGCTTAACCACCAAGGAAATGAATTAGGATTTTTCAATTGAACAGTCACAGAATATAGGTTATATTTAATGATGAAATGTTCGTTTTCTTCACGCCTAGAATTCCGCATATCACTTAAGTCACTTGGAAAATTATCCGTATCTATAGCCAGCTGACTTAGGCATAGTTTTTCTGGCGTCCCTATTTCTAACATTAGGTTTTTCACACTTCTATTTAATCCGGCTTTTTTAACAATACCGCTTTTGTTAGAGGATTAACTAACGTCGGTTAGGCCATAAAACAACACTACCCAATTACCAATGCATTATGAGAAAACTTTTAATTTACAAACATATATCACACATATCTATATCACAAAAATACTACATATTTACAGAAAATAATTACACACTCGTGAAGACGACATTCTTAGCTTCACGATGATGTTAAATTTATTACTACACCCGAACGATAAATAGTAAAGATTCTTGATAAACTACAGAGCAAATAATTGTGTATTTCCACTTTTGTAACTCCGCTCGGCTTCAGTACCAGGGGTGTGAGTCGGGTGGGCGTGACAGGTTTCAAAGAAATACACCAAAGCACACGGACGAACGTATATATATCATCATTGATATACACTAGAGGGATTCATTCCTAGTTGTGCCCTTCCCATTTCCAACTGGGCTCCATGCATATTTTATGGGCGTTCAATCGATTTGTAACCTTGAAAGCTGAATTCCCAGAATCGAAAGTTCAAGGCGAGTACGAGTAGGCCTAAGTTGTTGAATATTTTGAAACTAATTTGACTGGGGCTGTTGCTGCTTATGGCAGTCAAATTAATTTCAAAATATTCAACAGATTGTTTATTAAATTGTAAATTCGTCGAAGATATAGAATTAGACAATTTTAATGACGGACTTTTCGATTTCCTTGACGGAGATGTGCATGATATTGAAGGTAAATGCCCCCTCACCAACCCCACCTCCACCCCCACCCCTAACACGTGACCAGTGGTGTAGTGCTGCAGAAGCGCCGATAAGCATAGTTTCGGCAACCCACACACCTGTACCATTAGAATAGTAATATACTCCCTCCCAGCGCTCCTGCATCTCAAATCTCAAACCTCAAAACTGTGTCTGACGTATTCGATTACGACGGAAGATACTTGAGTTACAGATCGGATCCCTCCATTATTCTACTCTAAATAATTTCGCGGGTGTGCACCTGCCTATTCAACTTGGTTTGATAATGAATAAAACATTCCCATCACTTTAGACTTTACATTAAATGTTTATTTGAGATATAACAAAACCATTAAACCGAAATATATAAATATCAGCGTAATGCAAAGCTATCACTCTGTCAAATGTCTTTCTAATTTATTATTTATACTGTCATCTGTGGGAGGTAATATCCCGCGACACGGAGCTATATGTGCATACCTTAGAGGCATAGGTTATCGAATATGTGTATTAGAGCTGCGCCAACATAGTTTTCAAAATGACAGATCGTCTCTGTCCGGTATCCACGCGTGTCCATTAATACAGTGGCTGCACTCAGATGGTAAGCGGTAAGGCAATTCAGTACCATGATCTCATCGTTCAATCAGAAGATTCCACTTCGTAATCCAATCGTATCTCTCGACAAGCTATAGCCAGTATATTCTTTACATATGGGTATGCAATATTTGCATTCTTTGAGTCTAGACCAGTCCGCGGGTGTTCTATCATATGTTCGTCAGATATAGTGCGTTCACTTCACCTTGCCTAATGCCTTTCCAAACCATAACCTTGTTATCTATATCAACCAGATTAAAGTATCTCAATACCCATTGCATCATTATCGGCAGTTTTTTCACCAGTCTGCCAGTTGACGGATAATAATGTAAACATTTACCGCCAAATTCTACACGTGTTGCCCTCATATGCTATTATGACATAGTCTGAGTGGAATAAAGAGCCCTGAAACTGACGTGCGTCGTTCCAGTGCGTTTGTTTTGCATTATCCATCCATTCTCTAAACGATAACATGACACTCATAACATCGTCGATGGCACCATTGTGGAGATATCAGCAGACTATGTTATTGACGGCGCATGACCAATAATGGTGGCGAAATAAGAAAATAACTATGTTTTATCGTGGGACGCTGGCAACTCACGTGTCGTCCTTCTCGCGCTCCTGGTTCACAAATGTAGTCGACAGAAACAAACGTGGAAAGAAAGAGCGAGAGCACGCGAGAGAGAGAGAGAGAGAGAGAGAGAGAGAGCGAGAGCGAGAGAGAGAGAGGGAGGGAGGGAGGGGGCGGGGTGGTTAGAAAAAGAGAGAGAAAAAGAAAGAGAGATGAGGGAATGGTGGGGATGGAGGGGGAATAGGAAGCGTGTGGGAGAGAGACAGAGAAAGATGACCGAGTATGACGGAGAGAGAGAGAGTGCGAGTTTGCATACGTGCATGTGTGTCCACGTACGCGCGTGCTGGGTTTGCGTACGTGCATGTGTGTCCACGTACGCGCGTGCTTGCGTCCCAGATAGAGATATGTATGCGAGGACGCGGAAAAAGGAGAGAAATCGACCAAGAGCAGAGATTGAGATGGAAAATGAGAAGGCTAGTCACGATGGCACGCCTATTATTTGTGCTAGAACAGCATTGCTCAAAGGATATAGCTGACGAATATATATATATATACGCGTACGTGTAGTTCAGCAGTGATGTGTTCGTTAATTGCATACCTTATCCGCGTTGTTGAGAACATTTGCAGTTTGGCTTTTGTCCTTTGATCAGCTCTGCCATAAAATTAATCCAGGGCTCTGACTCATTCCGATAACAGAATACTTCACCGGAATTACTCCAGGTATTTAACTAACCAAAGAACAACACCTTCCTCCATTCTAGGTACTATCCTCATACACAGCAGCGTTTGTGACTTGTTCGGCTCTTAAAATAAGAATTTATTGAATTATCCTACAAATTCCATTGTCATTTCTGCACCATACTAATATACATAAAGATATTTAAATACGTGTTTCTCGAAATATACACCATTTGCAAGAAAGCACACAAGTATACACAGTTTGGGAATGTCTCATATCCACCGCAACATACCCATGGACAGTTGAAATAACAGTGCGGTAACCTGGACGACTGTGTATAATTTAAAGATATTGTTAGTCATTATTAAATGATACGCTTGGTTTGTGTTTACTAGTTGTGATGGTCGGCTGGGTAAGGCGTAGCCTGCGGACCAAGAAAAAAACAGCGCTTAAGATAATAATTCGTTATATAATGAAAGTCTGAGTTAATTTCAATAGTCGATCGACTATTAAGCAGCTTCACTCCTACTAGTCAGTTTCTCAATGCCGACGTAAATTATCTTGAATCTAATTTACTTTTATAGGAAGTTGTGGCTTCTTGACTTCCTACAAAATTAATCTCAGAATTGTTAACATAACATTTGCTACATCATAGAGAACATGCTGAATATCGTGTATGTCTAGTGTTGACGTGTTAAGCTATGGTAATGGATGCTTTAATATAGTACCTGTTTACTACTCAATATTGCGGCTATGGTTTATAACGACATTGGGAATAATTATTGCATTGATCATTGCAATGGTGGGACGTACGTGACCCATGCACAGCATTCAGTGCATTTAATAGCCCAACAATGACCGCTTGTAAGCAAACACCCATCCATTCGCCTGCTAGAGATATGAGTCTGTAATAATTCACTTATAGTATCATTATATAACCCAATACAAGAAAACTCTGTCCATCACCACTGTCCAATCGCGACGATTGACATATCACCCATACCGCCATCATCGTCACCATCACCACCACCGCCACCACCGCCACCACCGCCACCACCGCCACCACTACGCCACCGCCACCACCGCCACCACTACCAACACAAACACTATTATGACCATCTCACCGCAAACCATCACCATCACAACCATCGCCAGACTAGCAGCACCAGAACCCTCACCAGCAACATCACAACCATCGCCACCAGCACCAGCACCAGCACCGCCGCCGCCGCCGCCGCCACCGCCACCGCCGCCCCTGCCGCCGCCGCTTTAGTCACATATGTATGATTGTTTGTCGGTAAGTGGGTCTGTATGTCGGTCAAATTTTTCACATTTCTGAAAATCCGTTTACGCCACACCAATATATCATATGCGTTTGTTTTCGTCACACTCACACGTAGAACTATCTAAAGTGACGAAATATTATATTTTATTGCACATTTGATCCTGAAGTCAAAGAATCTCACTTTCAAAGTAACTTTACAGGAAAGCTGTTGAATCAGTTGGAACTAATTTGATATGAAGTCATTGTGTCTATATGCCGCAACAGCTCCAAGCTATATTAGTTTTAAAATATTTACCAGAATAATTATTATTGATCCACTAACATCATTAATCGTTACCTCCATGTCGCATCCACGGTGCTGCGTTCAAAAGAACAGATTGCGAATACATTTTCGGATGGTGTGTCAGGGATTATAAGCAATAGCTTAGGAACACCAATAATTAATATGCATTTACTATTAGAAAACAATGTAGTCCTGCACATTGCACAGGTGATATTAGTAAATGTAAAACTCATTAGTTAGACATGGCTGCTCACAAACCCCAATTTTATGTCAAATAAAAATAAATCATGTTTTAATATCGCCACAATGCTTATTTATGAAACATGTAACTTTACAATTTATTATCACCAACCAAGGCTTACTATGACAACCGCTTTAGTGGACACCAACAAGTGATGGTGATGACCATGTGGTCGTCTGATGCATGCCAATTGCCAAAGAGAATGTAGTGTGTGAGACATAAGATGGTTATTGTCTGGCCGATGATCGGAGTTCTACAAGCAAGCCTTATTGAACCGGCACCTATTGGCCTATCAAGCAGGTCTGCATCCAATGACGATATATTGTAAAACTACACTGACACAGCCTACTTAAACTTTGGCATAGGCGTTGGGTGGTCTGTAGCGGTTGTCAGAGCAATCTCTTTGTGAAATGATCATGTAGAGGGATAATAACTGTTAATACACAAACATATAACTTGTTTATATTGTTGTTTGTTACCTGCGATTCGCAGCTGATATAAATTAGCGTGAATGTATATCTGGAGACTAATAGACAATGCTCAAGTGTCACTATATCTAGGATGAACAGACATACGGGAAATGACTGGCAACGAGGCTAAAAGCTAGATTCGAAATAAGCATATATGGTCTTGGATAATTCACCGCTAATCATGATCAAAACAAACCATGAACAGAAACGCCTATGAAATGTTCACATTCTTAGCGACTTTAACTACAAGAAAATTGATTGGAAACCAAAACTCAGCACGGAACTTGGTGCCTCCTTATCGGATACAGACGGCCAAGCCCAATTGATATCTTTAAGAAATTCAGTATGGAATAGCTAGTAGCTTGCCCAACCCTTGAAGGAAACACTTTAGATTTAATAGCAGCAACCTTACCTGGCCAATTAAGTAATATGCTCTAACCAGACACATTCAGTGACCACGATGCCGTTATTGTAACCTTAGTCTACAACACGTCTGACAAGAAGAAACCACGCAGTTAGTTGTGTTCAATATTCTAAAGGAGACTATATGACATATAATTTGGAGTCAGCCGGTTCTCCATTCGTATCTCGCGAGATCCCCTTCGATTCGAGATCGAGAAAAGTATCTCGTATGTATTGAGTAGCCATTGGCGCAGTGATTTCCACCAGAATATGGTGGTAGAGAGAATTGAAACTTAAAAGGACACGAGCGCTACTCTTCTCATACCAGACCAAATTAATTCACGTAAAACGCGATGATATAAAGTCTGTATGACAAGTAGTTAACAGAAAAATAGTCCCTTTGAATTCGTCGTAAAATTCAAATCTGTCGCGCGTCTGTCGCACACAAAATGAGGTCAAGAATTTGCTGACGTTGCGTGGATATTTATATCACATGAAGGGTGGATCAAGTCCATTTTAATGTCTGTATTAAGCTAGTGATACAGAGGTTAAGACGATACCAAAATCAACACGATCCATAGTGTTCCTTTTACAGTCCGCTACGGAGATGGACTGTTTCCCGATATGTCTGGTCGCCGAAGTGGAGTCTGTGTAACAGTCTAGTCGTTGTGACGACGTAATAAGATGGCCGGTCAATACATTAGAGCTGTATTCTCGTAGAAGCCATGCCTCTATTTTTAGATTGCTGGTTCTCCCCAAATGAATCCGGGAGAGGAAGATGGATCTGCACTTCAAGGTATGCGGTCTGGACCGTATAGGCGGCTGAGGATAAAATGAGTCGTTTCAGCATCTATACGTACAAACTGAACGAATAAACGTACATCGCCAGCTTATCTGTGAGCCACGATAAACCCGCCCTGGAGAAATGCCGTTGATCGAGTGGAGTGGTTCCTTACTGCTTCTATCTGCTCTGTACCTGATTCGGGCGATGATGCAATGACGCAGACGTTGGTGTGTGGTGGTGGAAACACGAAAACTGGACACGGAGGTCGTGATTGACGTTGCCTTGTTTTTTATGTAGATGCTGTCGCTCTGCTTTGTTCTCCTTTCGTCCAGCGCAGGATCAACATTTTATCATGAGTATGAAAGGATTTTTAGCGACTTGACGACGTGACTAGTAGACCCCTT
The DNA here is from genome assembly GCA_034401795.1 of Chaetoderma sp. LZ-2023a. Lineage (NCBI taxonomy): Eukaryota > Metazoa > Mollusca > Caudofoveata > Chaetodermatida > Chaetodermatidae > Chaetoderma > Chaetoderma sp. LZ-2023a. The sequence goes on from CM067370.1 coordinate 75,346,960, forward strand.
TTAACTCCCAAAATAGCGCCACCTGCATTCAACTTATTATTTCTAATAGCAACAGGTTGTAATTTTAAGTTATAAATTTGGATATTTAGTTTACAAACACTGGATGTTAAGTTTAATTTTCCCCGTTTCTTGTTTATTTAATCACAGGCCAGTATTTTAAGTAGTTTATTCTTAGTTGATAGTATTATCATTCAGTTTCGTCTCTTAATATTTTTTATTTAAAAAATTCTCCTGATTTCCGTTTTGAGATTTTATTTTACAGACTGCCCTCCACTCCCATCCCACCTCCATGAGAAATAAAGTAATTCCCCCTCCCACCCCCTCCTCTACATGGCATACAACATCGACACCAGCCAACAACAGTTCATTAGGCAACATCAGGCAACACACTCCCAGCAACAACTTAATTTTTTACTTTTTTCCGTTTTGACGTTTATTTATAGCAACCCTTCGGGTGAGCATCGCAATCCTTTGGGGAAGCACCTCTCAGAGTGAGTCATGGCCCAAATACATCTAGGTGTGAGCGGCCAATAGACAAACTGAACGAACGAACTATATGTACGCATTTCAATAAATAGCGATGGACATGCGGGACGTTAGCATTTGAGTTTGAAGAACTGTGGGTCCAACTCGAGACAACGGTTTCCACCTTTGCCTTCCATGCGCATGGCTATAATGACGTCACCAAATTGCTATAACTAGTGAAGTGCTAGACAATGTTAAAGTAATTATAAGGGAAAATGTGTTCCAAATCATGTGAAGTATCTCTGAACACCGTCCATGCCAGGTGGCCTGATGGCGTCTGATGAATTTCAGTAACATTTTAATTTGTATCAGTGGGCCAATCAGCCGTTGAATTCGTATAGACGAAATAATTCGTAACGAGTTAGTTCTTAGTGAACATCTTTTTGCTAGAGAGAAGATTCCTCTACCATGAAAGTCAGACTTTCCAAGGTACTGTCTGATGCTCCAGGCATAACGACTGAGGACATCCAGTAAGAGAATACCGATAAATCCAGTGAAGAAATTGGAGCTGTCTCCACATGTATTAAGACAGGCGGATGTCTTTCGTGAATATGCATCCGCGACATTCATCATTAAATTACACATCTTCAAATCTGGATGCTACGTTGTTGCTTCCATATTATAAGTAATTAGCTGCTGTGCCTGTCCACAACTGAATTAAAGCAAACCAAAGGTCATCTGTTAATAATTCTTGTATATGGTCAACTGCCATACCAATGAACCTTGTCTAGTAAAATTGAGTATTTCCTCGGTCAGCTTGGAGCTGGACGAATTCATCAGTGCCCGTAGTACCTGCTTCAGCCATCTTCCTCAGAGTGATTCTCCAGAGTCCGCAAGTAGTCAGCTATTGTGTTATCACGACGGAGAAGCGTGGGAGCTCTTCAAGCTCGATGAACATATTTCTGCCTGTGTATCCGACACCAGATGCAAACCACATGTTTTTTGCCTGTAGACATCATTACACGACCTGTTCTTGCATCAGCTCTTTATAAAGAGCTTGTAAATCAGAACACATTATCCTCTTCTCTTCTACACAGAATTGGGATCCTGCATCAGACTGATGAGACGTCACGCTCCGTTGTTCTGCCTCTGCAGACGAGTTTACATACTTGCTCCAAACTGGCCTCTCCCACAGTTCAAATACTAAGCTTCCATTGTTGATGTTTGGTAGGCTTGCCAACAGATAGTCATAAGTAGCGACAGCTGAACCCTATAGACCGACAAGACATTAATTACACGATCGACATATGTCTTTCTTCCTTTATAGGATATTAGTAGCTCAAAATACATGTTTAGTTTTTACTCCTTGGGAGCGTCAATTTAGGTTAGCTATGGTGGTAAAGGTATTGTTCAATATATTAGTGTAACATGTAAAATTGTGTCAATCAGTGGTGGAATCTGAGACTGGCAATATTACCTTATATTAAGTTGTCTGTATTAAAGAGATTGTTATATATTATGATTGCTCAACAATTGCCTCTCTCAGAAACCTTTCTTGGGCACTTTTTCATTAACTAGACTGAATAGATCATTCCAGCTCCTGCCTGACGTCGTTGGGACTTGTTTGGAATCGGTCATCTTCGCTGGTCTGGATCTGTGTGCTACGCGCACGCGAAAATGGCCACGTATAGAGTGAATCTCTAGAATGAGTTTACTACCAACCAAAAGAGTTGGAAACTTTGTTTCAAAGTTATCCGTTCACTCAAGTAGGTTATGTTGGAAAACTGTCTCCTCCAGTATCCAATATTTTCTTTGTAAAGAATTCTGTGAAATCGGTGCCAACAATCATCAAATTATTCATCTAATGCCATTAGGTGATGGTAGTTTTTGCGCCCCGACCATCCGCTGACGTATTTTACATAGATCCCAATTTCAGAAATAGTCATTCGTGGGCCAACAGTTCTGAGAGTTATATGGGATATTCGCACATGGTATTTCGTCAGTATTTTACCTTTGATATAAATTACCGATCTAATGGACTCCAATACATAACCTACAGGTATTCAAAATTATATGAGCCTCCCTTTGATAAACTTACACCCGGAATTTTCCCGGATTATCGTCCGCACAATGCAAAAACACTAGGATGAATCACATAACTTGTATTTACATACCAAGTTAACTAGTCATTCATAAACTCGGTTAAGAATACCCAAGCACCAAGGCGTACACATACTAATGATAATATTATTATTGTCTTACTTATGATCATATTGCATTGAAAAACGTGTTTACTGACATCGTAATTATCCTTTCTACAATAAATGCACTTGCTATATCGCTAGATTGTGTTTGTTGCCTTTATGCCTCTCTACGTGAAGGATAACACCTGCGATAGGTCGGAGCCTGGAGAAGAAGGGGGTTTCCATTTCCATACCCCTTCATTAGACTACCTTTGCTCCACCCAACGTCTGGGAGTTCAGAGTAGAGCTTTGGACGTCTCTGTAGAGATGAACCCTTTTGGTGAAAATGTGCACTCGGCCCTATGGGAACCAAGAGATTCCGTCGTCTCACTAGACAGTGAAGGACACGTGGGAAAGACATGGGCTCTGTGTGCTATATATGGCACAATGTGGACAGATACTTTGGTGTTTGCAAGAACGAAGTATTTCTATGGTCACTAGTCTAGGCTCGATATCGGGACAAATTGGTGACTAATTAAGAATGATATAAATGAAACAACCAGAAAAATGCACCTAGTAAGCTATGTCATTCACATTACCCTGGGGATACAACACGATAAGGGCTTTGATGAAGCGCATGAACAAAACACACAGCCAGATTAAAATGAAGGTATGTGAAAGCAAATTAAGAAAGAAGTGCTTGATTCCCATAACAACTTTGTTAGCAATTGGCACGATGACATCAATGCTGACTCAAACCCCTTTTGGAAGTATATTAACAACCAAAATCTTACAAACAAGGGATGTATCGACAAAAATAAATAAATAATGGAATTCTCACAGTTATCAGGCACAGCGAAACCGAAGCACTTAGCAACCGATTCACGACTGTGTTCACTGAAACAACCTTCGGTGAAATACCTTGCACAATTCCTAAAACAAGCAAAATGGAAAATATAACTATCCCCCAAAATGGAATTAAGAAATTATTAAACATTTTGAAAACATCAAAGACGATGTGGGCAAATGAAATATATCCGCGAATACTCAAAGAACGAGAACAAGTGCAATGGCAAACAACACCAAACAACTACTGAAAGAAAAATCACGGCGCACAAACTAGTGTAGCTCACGGGGTTATGCACTTATCCATTGTATTGCTCCGCTCCATTGCGCCGCATGTACAGGATTCACGGGAGGGCTGGTTAGCTATGGTTCTCGGGGTTATCGATCCCATATCGTGACTCTCCGGAAGGTACAAAGACCGGCTTCTAGAGCCGGTGGAATGATAATGTTCCAGTGGGGCCATGCGACCATTTCCGCAGAGATTGAACCCCACGGTCTCCTCCCAACTGTTCGTGTCACCGGTATGTCAGTCCATTAACTAATGTAAAGTCTGGACATGATGATATAATTAAAAGTAAATGACTATTTACAATGGTACTCATTTGCTCGTAGATGAGCAAAATAATATAGTACATAGAACCAACTGGTGTTCTTTCTATGTGGGCTCGCTAAAGGTACCACACAGATTCGTAAATCCGCAGAGGTATCCCGCAAGGGAGCATTGCAACGAGGCCACTTATACTACTTTTAATATAAACCAATTATACCCCTAACACACACAAAACATTATTGTTGCAAGAGGAAACTGCCTTGCGCAGGCCTCCATCAGAGGAAAATGCCCTCAATGCCAAAACGGAGGAAAAGAGCTGGCAAAAAGGGCCACTCTTTTGTTCAAACAAAGAGCTATGTGCATTTGTCAATCCTAGGGAAGCCATAATTAATGAGATGCACACTGGTTTACGTGAAGACGGGTCGGATGACTTCCGAAGAATTCATAGGTCACCGTCTTATGTAGGTCCAAAGATACTGGATTGGTAGTTGCCACTTTATTTATGCGGGCCTTCTGCTAAAGTCTAACCTACCCTTTAGTTGTTAGATACATTTCCAAGCTTTGGCCGCAAGTAGCAGGAATTCCTACTATCTATTGACACATATGTCTAGCTGGCGAAGATGCCCAGCTTCCTGAAGGTCACCCCACATAGCATCTTCCTCAGAAAGACAGCGTGCATACATGTTATGGAGCGACGGCTCCTGAATCATATGACGATCCGGTCACCATTGCACCATAACCACATATAACATCACTAGGACAATTTTACAGTTCACATAAGCAATTTAGAAAGTGCTAAATCGACATTTTAATTATCACCGCTCGGAAACCCCAATAGTTTCCCAGAGTCGGATCCTGCCAACGTGTCGATTGGGAGTCCAGACAATTATTACGCCTTGAAGCTGGAGGAGCGTAGACAGAGACAATCACTCGATATTAATAAGAGGCCCTAAGGCAATTGGCCAATTTACACAATCTGGCTTGTGTGTGGTGATACATATCCACTACAGCCGGAAAAGAGGCATACACAATGTGTCTCTTATGGAGTGATTGTCTCTACCTACTTGAAACCTATCCTATTGAGCGAGAATAGCCAGGTTTAGTCGGTCACATGTCAGGTTCGATCATGGTGAGCATGATCAGTGACCTTAGTGTAAAATTAATGCTGAGGGAAGTAGTGATGCGGATATAATGTTGCTGTATAGTATTGCCTAACGTACTGCGTCCTAAAGCTTTTATATATAAACAAAACAGAATAACTAGGATGGCTACTTGCCATATACATAACTATCAAGTACCGTGCTAACAGAATGTCAGGTCATAGGACCTTACGGTGCCTGTTAGTTGTAAGCACATGGAAATGAAGATAATATATACAATATGAAACAGAAAATATAAAAATGCGCTCGCTAAGACTGGGCACGCACCTATTAGTCATCAGTATCTATTACGGAAATAATGAATAGTATAATAGTCTAGTTACTTGAGTACTTATTGGTCATCGGTGCAGTAAGAGTTCATAAATCACGGGAATTGATACACTACAGTTGAGTAGCATGAGATGGCATGATTCCGAAGTTGCAGGGAAGATTTCCGCAGACAGACTGTTGATGTGGCTCACTCTCAAGACGGTGAAAGAGAACAGTTATAGAAGGATGTCCATAAGATAGTCAGAATAACTAATACATAAAGCTTACACAGTATGTTATAAAGTTTCCGTCCGGCGACGGTAGTTTGAATGCTGCCCGTACATAGAGGGATACTGTGGTAATTAAACATGCATGTATATAACTGGTTGCACCATGCAGGATACGTCGCATAGCTCTTGCGGCGCATCGGGCAGAGTCCCACAAGACTGTGGTCTAAAAGTTAATTATAACACTTGACATGCTGCGTGGAAGTTTGATACCACTTTTCAGCGTGGTCCGGAAGAACTGGTAAGTTATTCACTAAGAATCACCTCGGCTCTACATCCTGTAGGATTCACATCCGCAAAGAATTTCCTCTGTGAGTGTTCTAGAAAGGGAGTTCTTCTATTTAGTTAATTTGTCCTCGGATGGCCGTCCAAGAACTTCCAAAATTGGTGATTGCGGATCCAATTTTGCTCACTGGCGCAGGAGATCTCAATGTTGAAGGGCACTGCTGCGGTGTATGTACCACAGTCAGTTAGCAGTTAGCCCACGTCTAGCACTGCAGTGTAGGTACCACAGTCAGTTAGCAGTTAGCCCACGTTCAGCACTGCGCTGGTCCAGCAACCTTGCTGTCGTGTCAGCTGTTCCTCGCTGAGTGCTCTCGATTCCTGATTTTTGGCTCCTTCTATGCTTCTCGTGACGTCAGAGACAGGACGCTCCAGCCAATCAGTGGGCGAGCAGTAGCCAATCAGCGTGCAACTAGAAAGGGTGGCCGGGCGATCACGTGTTCAGCGCATTCCCCATTCATTTAATACATACACGCGATTACGACGTCAAAGCAATATTTTGAAAGTAACTTAAGTGAGCTATTTAACGATAACTCGGCCATTTCTGGTCCGCTTTATAAAGGGTAAAAAGTTCTGAAATCCTCGTTTCATTATGGTCCCGATCGGTACCACCTCGGTACACTATAAGCATACACTCTCTCGCAATACTGACACGTGCTGCCAGGGAAGCTCTGACGCGCGCGCATGCGCTCTACACATTCTTAGGGACATTTAACCAAAACCTATCTCATAGGGCTTTATACACATGTACTATCCTACTCAGGGGGGCGGGGGGGGGGGGGTCGTGCTTGCTCGGAACGTACCCGGAGCAGCTGTCCCGTACCCAGCTTAGCTGAAACGGTTCGTACCTGTCCGGTCAATCCATGCTACACCTGAACAGAGAGCCTCAATGACACAGAAACAAAAAACTAACAACAACAAACATAGAAACACTGAAACATATACATACATGAATTCAACTCGCAAACAATTGTACAGCAGTCTACCAAAGTCACCATCAAGGAATGGTACTCACCACAACAGTCAGCAGACAACACAGCACACAGACACATCAAAGAAAATACTGCTTATTGGCAGCTCAATCTTCAAAAGGCATAGCGGGCGCTATATGTCTACAGTAGACATGAACATAATAGTACGATCCTTCAGTGGGGCAAGGATAGCAGAAATCCATGACAAGCTCGAGATTCTTCTTAAAGCGGAACAGTTTGATGCTATAGTAGTCCATGTTGGGACTAATGGTATTCGCAGACCTAATCTAGAAGGTATGATCAGAGACTTTGACGAATTGATTGAACTCATACAAACAATTGCACCCACTACCAAAATCTTTGTTTCATCGATCCTACCGCGACCAAACAACAGGAGTGATAACAACTTGGTAGATGTCTTCAACGGAAATTGGCACACGGCCAACTTCATTAACAATACATAGTTATTCAGCATTATCAACGGTGAACCACACTACAACCTATTTTGGGATGACGTCCACCCTAATTATGAAGGCCTCTGCCTCCTGTCAGATAACATCAGTTACCATCTTGACGCTGCTATGAACACCACCTCAAAATCACACGATTTTTATTATACCCAGGCCACACCGTGGAGAAGATGAAGCCAGCTACAAACCAGTTCAAGCATCACACAATTCCAACATATCTCTCAAACCGATACTCAGTACTAAGCGAAGAAACTGTAGATATACCCAACAATGAGGCACACAAATACACTACGAGTTGCAATGAAAACATAATAAGCTACACAACATTGGACAGGGGAAGACATGAAAAAACAAAACACAAACACGTAAGCCATAAAAAAAACCATGTAAAAACACTAAATGGTGAGAACACAGACACCAACACAGGACAGATACCAAAACATATTCAAATAAACAATGATATAAATTCTAAAACAGTAACCAATACATGTATATACACAAATGCAGATAGTCTAATCAATAAAAAAAAAAAAGAAGCTGAGCTTGAAGCGCTAATACATAAAATTCGCCCTGCTATCATATTAATAACAGAAGCCTTACCAAAAACACAACCATAAACGTCAGTAAACTACAGATTGATGAGTACCATCTCTCACTGAATAATAATCCATCAAGAGGAGGCATCATCTATACCCATGTATCATTAAATGCTAAAAAAAACTGTGAATCCCTAGATGATGACAGCTTTCAGGAATCGATGTGGAGTACATGGACGACACGCCAAAAGGAAAAAAATACTTGTTGACTGTATTTACAGAAGTTCCAACTCAGACGGCCCAAACAATAACAAACTCGTAAATCTACTAAACAAAGTTGATACAGCAAAGGCAGACCACATTCTTATAGTAGGAAATTTCAACTTCCCATCAATTAGCTGGTGCACTTGAGTTTCTTCATATGAAGACGAAGATGCATTTCATAAAACTAGCAGCGAATTTTTTCTACAGCAACTAGTTACTAATGTGACACGACATAGCATAAATCAGACTTCAAATATTTTGGATCTAGTTTTAACAAACACCCAAACCATCGTCCACGAAATAACCCACCTACATCCACTAGGAAAAAGTGACCATGATGTTCTACAAATATCACTACATCCTGACATCTTAAGCACAAGCAAACAAACAGCTAAGCCAAAGCTACTGTTGAATAAGGGACGCTATACGGAAATGAGAAAAGACTTAGGAACGACTGACTGGAATCATCTGCATGAAGCAAGAGAAATCCAAAAGCTTTCTGTAACTATATCAAGAGAAAAACAGTTCTACGTGAATCAATTAGCAAGCTACGTAACCCAGCTAACGGCACTATAACTACAGATGATAAAGAAAAAGCCAACATTCTTAACAAATTCTTCTCAAGTATGTTCACTTCAGAAAATCTTCGTTCTACAACAATCATTAGCCCCAGAAGCAATGGTAGTGTACTAAAAGACATAATAATAACACCTATGGCCATCGAAAATAAATTGAAAGGCGTCACCCGCAATAAAAGCACTGGCCCGGAAGAAATACCAGTGAGATTTTCAAAGGAAGCGGCTAAAGAAATTAGTACAGCACTATGCATAATCTTCAACAAGTCTCTGGAAGAAGGCACATTACCTGACATCTGGAAAATGGCAAACGTATGCTGCATGCACAAAAAAGGTTCCAAAAACGTCCCAAGCAACTACAGGCCAATCAGTCTCACCTCTACCTCATGTAAGGTCCTAGAGTCTTTTATAAGAGATAGCATTATAAATTTTCTGGAAACAGCCAATCTATTTAAGAAATGCCAGCATGGATTCAGACATAATAGATCACGTAAAACTCAACTACTAGAATACATCGAAGATATAACAGCCAAACTTGACTCAAATGAGCCTGTCGATGCAGTATAGTTAGACTTCTCAAAAGCATATGACACTGTAACACACAAATAACTCCAAACAAAACTGAGAAGCTACGGTATTGGCGACAACTTAGTAAGATGGATAGGAAACTACCTATGTAACAGAAGCCAGAGAATAAGGATCAATGACACAACATCAGATTGGATTGAGGTGACCAGCGGCGTGCCACAAGGAAGTGTCCTGGGCCCTATACTTTATATATATAAATGACCTACCTGATGGACTAACCTGCCACTGCAAAATATTTGCAGACGACACAAAGATGTATGGCAACCCAGCTACCAGTAAGATTCAGGACAACATAGAGAAAGTATGTAAGTAGTCACAAATATGGCAACTATCTTTCACCACAGATAAAACGCATGTCATACATTTCGGCAGAAACAACCCTCAAACCAAATACTATATGACAGATACGGCCGAGTGCATATTGACAGAAAATTTTCATTTGATATTCATATAGGGAATACCGTATCCAAGGCGAACAGCACATTAGGACTAATCAAGAGAGCATTTACCAACATTGACCCATCTACTTTCACGCTATTGTACAAATCTCTAGTGAGACATATTCTCGAATACTGCAACTCGGCATGGTCACCAAGATTGAAAAGGCAATCACAGCTATTAGAAAGAGTTCAACGCCAAGCAACAAAGCTCGTCCCGCAAATCAAAGAGTATAGATAGCTACATGGAAAGACTTGAAGCCCTAAATCTGGTGTCACTAAAATATAGACGATTCCGAGGAAATTTAATTGAACATTCAAGCTCATCAGGGATCTATATAATATTGATAAGGACTACGTTTTCGAGCCATCCAGTATTACACAGACCAGAGGGCATAGGTTCAAGCTCAACATAAAGCGCAGCAACAAGATATTCGCAAGCACTTTTTCGCTTACAGAGTCGTACCACAGTGGAATTCACTGCCAGCTACAATAGTCGAAGCAACAATACTTGAATTATTCAAGAGCAAACTAGATATCTACTTCAAAGAAAGATCATTTGAATTCGACTGAACAGGCATACGTATACCAGGCCAACACAAAGTCATACTGAAATTCTTCCAATACAGTGAACTTATCTTGGAGTAGGCTGTACATCGACAAAACATGCTCTGTAGCGATTTCAATTATCGGTAGACAAGTCTCTGCTTCCACGTCCGATATTCGGATAACGGCAAACACAGAAAATGAAAACAACAGCAATAAGACCAACCACGGCCTCCACAAGTCAGTGTGCAAACAAATGCTAGGCGCAGCAGGGTGTGACCATGAGTGTAGGCGGCACACAGCAGCTGACGCGGGGAACACCCATCTGCACCACAGCATTTCCACAAATCAGTGTACGCCCTTGCCGCTCCGATGTCGGGATTTTAAATTTTCATATTAAATTAAAAGCTGATCTGGTTTTTATTTTTTCGGTAAATTTCGTGCATGATGTTGCTGTCATAGACATCAAGAGCATTAATCAAACTGTTGAGAAATGTACACCAGCTTCTTCGGTGTTTGCACAGCAAAAGATAGAATATATTGACATCGGAGTGGTAAGAGTTAAACTATCAAATCTATCGGTTTCGAGGAGACTTAATTAATCAACAACAGACAAATCATTCAAGAACAAACTAGATATCCGAGAAAGAACTTTTGAATTGGACTTAGCAAGCTATACTACAACAAAAACTCTGATGCAATAACAAGGCAATGGCTTATACCTCGTAAAATGATGATGATGATGATGATGATGATGATGATGATGATGATGATGATGATGAAATAATGAAGACCTGTCAACAGAACTGTTAGACATACTATCACATTGTTTTCAGCAGTCCATAGACAGAGGAGTTATCCCAACTGAATAGAAATCAGCAAACATGTGTCCCTTCTATAGAAAGTGACCGCTCATTCCCAAGCAACTATAAACCAGTTCCCTCACATGCATTTGCTTTAAGATGTTGGAACACATCATCTGCTCAAACAACATGCCTTCCGTAAATTTCACAGTTGTGAAACTCAACTAATTAATGGCATCAATGATTCGGATTCATCCATTGATAACCGGAACCAAGTGGACATTTTTATTCTCGGCTTTGAACACGCTTTCAATACCGTTCCACAAGAACTTTTGAAATCTAAATTGCACAAACATGGTGTGTCAAAAACATACTAAATTGGAATCACCCATTCTTAACGGATCACAAACGCCGACATGAGTCTTTCTTTTTATCATGCCAGTATTGTATGCGTGATATGTATAAATACATACTGATGGACTATGTAGACATCAAACCTATACGTCGTATTGTGATCATATTTAACCCTTTGACATTCATATCAATCAAAAACGGTCTTTGCATTGGTATTGAGAAATGTCCATTTGCAGACCAAGAGAAGACTATTTTTGAAAATTTACCACTGGAATGACTGGCTCGATAACCGAGCCGGTCGTTCCAGTGGTAAATTTTCGATAATAGTCTTCTCTTGGATAACCGAGCCAGTCATTCCAGTGGTAAATGTTCGATAATAGTCTTCTCTTGGTATGCAAATGGACATTTCCTATGGGAAATTCAATTTTAGGTTTAATGCGTTACGAAAAAACATAAGCTCATCTACAGAAATCTTTATGTCATGGCATTGCCAGTACCGCCAGTCAAGCAAACGCCATCGTATGCTTTCTGGCGTGGACAACACATAATATCCATGCTTGACTAAGAGAGGCCTATCATTTCATCAATACACAAAATGTTCATTATAAATAAATCGCTGTATAATAAAGAAATCCAATCTGTCAGTCAATGACGGCATGATCAAATACGTCACAGATAGGCTGACCTAAGTCCACTCTTAATATTCCGGCATGTACGAATTGTATGTCTTTTCTACTTAATAACTATTCTGTTGAATATTTGGAAACTAAATGGAATCGGCCCTGTTGTTGCCATAGTCAATTTAGTTTCAGAATATTCAACTGCTTACGTCTATAGTTTTCTGGAAATTGAGATTCAGAGAGGTCAGAGTTCGATAGATCCCAACACGGAAATGGCATGGGCAGAGCTTAGCAAGAGATTGGCGGAGAATAAGTAAAGGTGGATTCATCATTCACATATCAATGAGAACACATTATAAGATGAAGGACTGCTAAACAAACTGTGCTCAGAATAACAAACGTGAGCATCATATTATCTCTGATTGAAATGTAGTAAACTGATTTAGCAATAGACACGGACAGCCTCGTCCACCGGGCCCAAGATGAATACAGTCTGCATGAAAGGCTCGATACACACGACACAACAAGTTGCATACAACAAGTTGCAACAACATGTTGTATACAACAAGTTCCATACAACAAGTTGGTTCCGAGTGTACACAGGAGCCAACATGTTATATACAACTTGTTGGATCGTGTGTACATACTTACAACATGTTATATACAACTTGTTGGATCGTGTGTGTATACTTACAACATGTTATATACAACTTGTTAGATCGTGTGTACATACTTACAACATGTTATATACAACTTGTTGCATCGTGTGTATTGAGATTAACGTGTTTACGCACAGTTTTATCCAGTTTATTAGCAACAAGGTTAACAAACGTAAGGTATTGTTCTGATATGTACAGCGATAAGTAGGCTTAAAGATGAATTAATATCTTTCGTCTTTGTACTAGTAAATAAAATAACTTTTTATGATCGCTGCTTTAGGTAGCAACGTTGAAAAATGATATAAGAGTTGTAAAGCCTAACCGGCCTGCATGCCCTAACTCACTGGCTCAACCACTCGTTCATTCGGCCACATACTCGCCCGCCCGCCTGAGTACGACCCACCGTCCCACCCACCCACACCCACCAGAAACCCACTGGGAGTCCATACGAATTCCTCCAAAGTCCCGCCCGAATCACGCCCGTCCGCTCACTCTCACGCCCAAGCGTGTAATCACTCTCACACAAACACGCACACGCAGACGTGTTAACACTTGTACGTACATATATACATACATACACACGCATGAATATACCCATGTGATGATGCGAATTCGCAACCGAATACGCACATATGCGCGCGCAACTATGCGCACAGTCAAACCCACAACAACAACCATCGTTGGTGTTATTTTCTACCTATACAGTCAAAGTACAGTTTTAGCCATAAAATACCAGCTCGGGGTGTTGTGTCTGACACGTTTATGTATTTTATTGAGTCGTTGAAGTTATAATCATATAATGTTTGTTTTTTATTATTTATTGTACTGAATGCATTCACGTTATTCTAATGCTAGGCATACACATGCCGACGTTTGTCGGCCCGACAGGCAATTAGCCGACAATTTGGTCGTGATCGGGTAGTGTATGACCGTACACCGACGTAAAATCGGCATTATCTGGCCGATTTGGGCCGATTCAAAAAATTAATCGGGAGTCGGCTGTGTCGGTGATGATCGGGTGGTGTATGGGCCTAGCCGACACGACCGAGTGTCATGTCTGGATATGTATGCTGGCCTCAGACATACGTCTAGCCAATATGATCGTCGGCGTTCACGCAGCCAATGAATGACTGGCACGTTATCATATGACAACAATTGTAGGCTAGTAGTCCCAGATGGCACGTGTTTCTCAATTATTTCTCCTCACCTTGACAGCCTTGACTGTTTTACGCCGTCGACGGCGTCGTAGGGCAGAGAAGAAGAAGAGGAATAGGAAAGTGTGGGTGAAGCCACACATCTTGGAGAGAGAAGATGTTGGTGCTTACCAAAATCTTATAGGAAGTCTGAGAATAAAGGAGGATGATGAGTACAAAAACTACCTCAGAATGCCACCATATATCTTCGATTGGCTTCTGCAACTGGTCTCACCCATTATAGAGAAGCAGAATACGACATATCGCGCCTCAATATCACCTGGTGAGCGACTGGCTGTCACCATCCGTTTTCTGGCAACTGGTGAGTATATATTATTAATGTTAATTATGGAACAACTAACATGAATATGAATTGCTAAAATGCATTGTTATAACATCGCATCGCGATTACCTGATTACTGTACATTCCATATGTGCAAAATTACTCATGTTACAAGGCCAGCATCAATATGACAATCAGTGCAATCTGTCTGCTTCTCTGCTTGACTGTCTGTATACAACCAGGTCTGTCTGTCCGTTTATCTCTATATATCTGTCCGCCCGTCAATCATCGCAAACCATTAGTTGTAATTCAAGCAAAGTTGGTAGGAGATTTACTCATCCGAGTATTTATATTTGGCTCAGCCCCCTGGTGGTCAGAGGGTCGAAAGATTAAACCCATGAAATGTTGGGATTCTGCGATGGCGCGCCATCGACTGCGTATTCTAGATTAAAGTATATTTTTGCATTTGATAGGTGAGACGTATCAGAGTTTGCATTATATGTTTCGCTTGGGATCAACGACAATCGGACGATTTGTTCCTGAGGTCTGCCAAGCTATATATGATGTGCTGAAGGATGAGTACATGAAGGTAAACATATATTTTTTAGCAAACAAAACTGGACATTATTTGTGGAAACAAGTTGTTTATTTCAACGTAACATAGGTCAGTTCATTTAGTATATCTAGTGTAGTACTCGTCGCTGTTTAACATGCTTGAGAAAGGCTGCTGAACTCCCCAAGCATTTGATTCTGTCACCGCGCGCGAGAAATCGTCATACATGTAATGTCCTGGATTGCTTGGAGCAGCGTTGTTGATAAGTTGTGACTGATTGAATGCATACTGTGATTCAGGTTGCTCGCTCACACGTGCACGAAAAATGGCTTGTTCTATCTCATTGATGGCGATGAGTTGTGCTCGTTTGTCTTTAATTGAACGGAGACGTTGTGCCTTGCTTTTCCCAAATAGATCTAGCTCATCCTCGAATTGCTCGTGTTGAGATGCATTGACTTCACTGATTTTGTTTGTTAGCACCTGTAGTAAGTCTGTTTCTGCTCTATCGTTCTGCGTAGCTGATGGTGTTTTCGATAATCGTTTTTTGGTACCCATTGCCACTGCCTGCGTAGAACAAGCCTCTCCAGCGTCATCATCCAATATCAAGTCTACGGTAGTCAATAATCCATCTGCTGACGTGGTTGGATGTACTTCATTTGATGCACCGTCTACGGAATTTTCATCTCCATCAGTGCCTTGATCGGACGCATCTGGATCCTGAAATGACATTTAAGCAAGTGCGCAAATGTTTTGCATAATGGCAATAGGAAGGTCAATCTATTCCCAACTATAGTTACCAACCGTCCAGCCAAAGTTGGTCACGATTCGATCGTAAGAAAAATTAATTTTCACGCACGCACGCACGCACGCACGCACGCACGCACGCACGCACGCACGCACACTAAATCAGTCCAACAAATGTACAGAGGAGGCAGGGAATTACAATGTTTCTTTTTAATTTGTAGTGTCCATCAACCCCCGCAGAGTGGCGTAACATTGCAGAGCTATTCCAAGAACGGTGGACCCTACCAAACTGCCTCGGGGCATTGGACGGGAAACATGTCACGATCGCACCCCCATCAGGATCAGGTTCACATTATTATAATTACAAACACACATTCAGAATTGTACTTATGGCACTAGTGGATGCCGAATACAAATTCATTTACATGAATGTAGGGTGCAATGGCAGGGTTAGCGATGGTGGCGTGTTTGAGGGCTGTAGCCGCCAACAGGCTGTCGACCGCAGGTTTTCAATGTTCCCTAAGCCAGCACCATGTCCAGGAGATAAGCGACCAATTAGTTATTATGTGTGCGCTGATGATGCAATTTGGACTCAAAGAAAATCTAATGAAGCCCTTCAGCTACAAGGACATGTTAATGGAGCGTAGAATCTACAACTATCGTCTCTCTCGTGCCAGAAGAGTGGTCGAGAATGCTTTCGGAATCACATGGCAAACTGTCTCAGAGTGTTACACACAAACATTGCCCTTGCACCAGTGAAGGTCGAGAAGATTGTGATGGCCTGCTGTGCTCTCCACAACATGCTCCGTTCGAAAATCGGATTTACTGCCAACCTATGTGACGATGAAAACAATATGACCCACAAGATGATACCAGGATCGTGGAGGAGTGACCCCGTACTCAGCAAAGCTCACCTGCCTACAGGAACGAATGTGACTGCACGGGCAAAATCACAGTGTGAGTACCTGGTGAAATACGTGAACTCAAAGGTTTGATCAGTACCATGGCAAAACGCGATGCTCGAGTAGGATTTGATTGAACTACGAAGATTATTGTCTTTAAATTGACTATGTTATTCAACAATGTACATATAGAATCAATGTTACTTTGAGTTATTGATTTTGTTTGGCTTGAAAACAATGTTCCTCTGTTAAGATGAGTGTAGTCTAGCTCAAGCAAACCAGAAATTTGTTTTATTTATATGAATAGGCCTACCTGGTCCAGGAGATCACTATTCGATACCGTCGAGCATTTTTCCCCCACATGGGGCTTCAGGAAATCAAGGTTGTTGAGGATCCAATCCTGACGTTTTGTTTTCGGTTTCCCACCACTACCACTTTTCGACAGTTTGCTGAAACGAGAGTACTGCGTACGCAGACTGTCCATTTTATTTTTAACCTCTGAAACTGAAAGGACAAACAGAAATGCTCTTTTAGTTTTACTTCCATATTTTTTATTCAACCCATATACATATCTCATTATATATATAAGGAACGTGTACATATGCGTATGAGTTAGGAATTAACATGGGGTGGGAGGGGGGGGGGGGCGGCGTAATCCCCATACTTGCTACAAAGCGAATGGTAATTTAAACGTCAAAATTTGTATTTTAGAGCAGACCATTTGAACATTAACAAGTGGGAACGTACCATAGCCGTGACTTATGCAACCTTGTAATTTTTGCAAAGAGAATGACAGACAGGCCGACAGACAGGCTGACTTATACTAGTGCAGTCGCGAAGGAAAATGTAGGGCAACGTCATTTTGCACAGTTTGAAGAACATCATCCAATAGCCAATGGATGTGGATACGAATCTAGACTACAGCTATTATAAATGATTTGGGATAACAGTATTAAAATAAAAAGGTTGTGCATAAAATACATACCTAAGATTTTTTTTAATAACCTAAAGTTGTTACTGCCTTTAGCAGCAACGGTATCCATGAAATTGCCCCAATCATAATTGGCCATTTTACTACAGTTAGTGCGTTATAATTTATAACATCGCACAGCTGAGTGAAATAACTGCCATACTTAGCGGTCCCTTACAAGCCAAACGGCAATATATCTAGGGTGCACTATTGCGCGTATGAGAAAAGAAATTGACACGCGTCGATCAAATAGTAGCACTATACAATAGTGCACACAATACGTGGTATTATCGCTACAGGCGTACATAGGCTTACCTGTTATGATATACGCATATGAACACATCACATAGGCAATGGCATAGTACATACCAGTGGTTCCAAATGTCTCGGCGAATTTTCTGAGACAGGCATGCTTCTTCCCTCGTCTGAAGTAATTCATGTGGGCCGAATCATACAGTTGTGGATGCTGCCTCCACATTTCCACAAACTCACTTTCCGATTGTGAATTCCATTCAGACATTTTCCCGTTTTACGAATATTCATCCTACTGGTAGGAGCACCGTATAGTCAGACTAATCAGCCTTTCAGCACGATACACCGTGTTCGACATGGTGTGTTATTGATATTTACACGCTCAGATATTGAGGATATACAATTATGAACTATTTAATTTAGATATTATTATGAAATTTTCAATCTAATTACACTGCGTATTCGCTGCCGACCGCGGAATTACCGTGCACCGACAGTGTCAGCTCTTCTCTGTCTATCATAACAAATGCACCATTCAAGGACAAGAATATTTGGTAAATCCAAAGGAGCGGGACTGTACATGTATTATATACAACATGGTATACGATAACGTTAATGCGCTACCCACTGCGCCACACAAAATAATGATAACCCAGGCATAATGTGAACATGTCCCGCTAGGACGCGCGTGGTTCCTATTTTTCTCGCTAGGTGCACGGGTTACCGACGACCAACTAGTCGGTTAGTGTATGACCCCCCCCCCCCCAGTCGGCGGAACATCCTGCTGCGTGAGAGTTTGCCCGATTAATGCCGACAGAGCCGACAAATTGATCGTGTCGGGGAACGTGGGCATGTGTATGCCTAGCTTAACTATGACTCAGAATTCATCATTAGACCAGATTTAATAAATATTCTGAATTAGCTTCAAAATATTTAACAGCTTATCTGTAAAGTTTTCTAGAAATCGATAGTCATGGAGTTCATGGATCGATCGATCCCAGCACGAGCGAGGTGTGGGTGGAGCTTAGCTAGAGGTGGGCATGCTTAGCAAAAACTGGAAAGGTCCATTCGGTAGAAAGGCTGATGAATACAAATGAGCGTAAAGTCGGTCCACACGCCCAGCCAAACCCAATTCAACAGTGATCCTGCTTGAAGAAGTGCTAGGCTTGGTTGGCGTACATTGAGTCCATGATTTCTAGGTCCCATATCTAGACTCGTTTTTATTTGAGTCGATCTATAACGCTTTACTTCCACAGTGTTACCCAATGTAGGAATCCAGTTTCTCGGTCAATTATATGACTTTATAATCACTACGTCACGTATATATTGGCGTCATAATCAATTACGTCATAACCGACGCGCTTAATAGTCCGCCAAGTTGTACGGATTGTATGTTTTTGCTATTCAATAAACATTCTGTTGAATATTTTGAAACTAATTTGACTGGACGGGCGCTGTTGCGGCCATAGTCAAATTAATTCGAAAATACTCAACAGCTTACCTGGATAGTTTTCTGGAAATTGATGTTCAGCGAGTGCAAAGATCGATCTATCCCAATACGGATAAAGCTTGGGTGGAGCTTAGCTAAAGACGGGCGGGTATAGCTAGAGATGGGTGGGATATAGCTAGAGATGGGTGGGTATAGCTGGAGATGGGCGGGTATAGGTATAGATGAGCGGGTATAGCTATAGATGGGCAGGTATAGCTATAGATGGGCGTGTATAGCTATAGATTGGCTAGTATAGTTAGAGATGGGCGGGTATAGCTAGAGATGGGCGGGTATAGTTAGAGATGGGCGGGTATAGCTATTGATGGGCATGTATAGCTATAGATGGGCGGGGTATCTAGAGATGGGCGGGTGTAGCTAGAGATGGGCGGGTATAGCTATAGGTGGGCGGGTAAAACTAGAGATGGGCGGGCATAGCTAGATATGGGTGGGTTATAGGTAAAACTGGATTCCTCCAACACCTCTCTGATCAGTATATGCCAGAGTGGCGAGGGCAAATCTTCAATAGCAGATTATGCATCACGTATAGGATCGTCAAAGAAGATTTTAAATTGGAAAAATAGCTAATCTCTCTCCTAGAAAAATTATCAAAAATTATCTGTAAATTTCGAACCAGCAACCACCGATTACCGATAGAAGAGGGAAGGTATGCATGTATCGTTCCCAGACATGCCTGATCATGCAGTCTATGCGACGGAAACGCAATGGACGACGAATTCTACTATATATTTGAATGTCCTGAAATAAATGCAGAGAAGAATGCGTCTCCCTAAATATTATACAGTTCGCCCAAATACACCTAAAATGTATCAACATTTCAATACAAAAAGACCGCAAAACAATAATAGCTCTCTGTAAATTTATTGACATCAATATGAATAAATTTAATAGAAAGAAATGAAGGTTTTGTTCCGGTGCATAAAGCTTGCAGATTTCGCCATATCTATTGCTCCCACAAGTTTATGTACGTCTCGGCGGGTGGCGGTAGCAGTAGTAGTAGCCAAGCAGTACATCAGACTACTCGCCGTCGCCATCATCATCATCAGCAGAAGCATCATCAGCATCATCATCATCTGCATTATCAACTTACGGCCACTACTATCATCACTCTTTATTTATATAAGTGTTATATCTACAGAAGCCGCACCAAGCAACAATTTTCAACCAAACTGTTCCAGAAATCTTCAGCGCTAAATGGATTGTTAGATTGTAGGAGTAGAGATTTTACTAACATTCAGGAAGCAATGTGACATTGTACAACATCATTGCAATATTCTTTGCATATCACCTTTAGTTAAGGTTATCGTGTCCCATTAAATGTATATAGCGCGCTTGCACGAGATATGCGATTTCTGCTGATATCTGTTCCATTTATCCAGCATGCAGTGCTATCCAGTGTGCAATGCTACCAAGCATGCAATGCTATGACTCCATAACCGTTGTAACTATCGGACGCCATCTTGCGACCGAACCAGATAACTGCCGTATCACAGGAATCTCTTCCAAGTTTGTCTCGTCTTCTTAGCGCCCAGACTCGGCGGATGTACTGCTAAACACCTTCCTCGTCTGCAACTCGGGAGAATTGCCCTTGGACTGCGTCAAGCTCCTATTGACTTCGCTCAAGTCGGTCTAAAGCCCTGAGCCAAAGACTCGCCTAACCCTGTGAGGAAAGCGATTCCTGCATAATCTAACCAAACACGTCCTTCTGCGGCCGCCGAACCTTCTAGGTAGTCTAAAATACTGCCTTGCACGGGATCCCCCCTAAAGCATTAGAATTAAGTGCACACAGAAGGTCCGCCTCAAGACGTCTTCTGAGAACTTTGGATCAACTAGGCAGCAACGACTAAAAACTTGTCCCTTCACACCCCACACCCACACCCACCCTACCCACCCACCCCACCCCCGCGTGGTCTTTAGGAGACTAAATTAGAATTCTCCCCCATGCCCACACCACCGACCCCACCCCACCCCTACACCGGGTTCCTCTTTAAGCGGACCTTTATGAAATAGTTAGCTTTCATCACCAAACGACCCTTACGACCAACTTCAATACATACAGACCGACGAGATTGAATAGTGGCCATTAGCAACGGACTGACTGCCTGGTCCCGCTTTGGATCCTCCTTCTGAGAGACAGCCATTTCCCCCCATCGCCTCACAGGCCCTTCTGCCTCCAGAGCATCGCTAATTCGGATAAGATCATCTAACGAGCAGGACGTGAATTGCTCGTATCACTGCCGCCTGCACCCTCCTTCGGCCCATCTAAAATATTGTGCACGGAGCTTTGGCAAACCTAAACGTTAAGTATAAACCCCACCCTCGTGCCTCCTCTCTTGCTCCTGTCCCCTCCTCGACGCACTAGAACTATTACAGATACCACCGCCACAGGAACCACTGCTGCCCTCTCTGCAACCGCGACTCTTACAGCCGCCACTTCAACTTATGCCACTTCTGCTGTTCAGACCATTTCTCCAGGGATGAACATACCCATCTGCGCCACCCTCCTCCGCTCGGACTAAGAAGGAAAGATAAATTAAGGGAACTACACCCTCAGCCGAGCCCGGAAGGAATGTCTAAGTCTCCCATGGCCTCCAAGCACTCCGACTGACCTCTGGTGGACAGTGAGGATGAGACCTGTGTACTCGCCAGGCACCAAGCTGTGCTGGAAATGTACGGCCGGACCTGCACGTCCCCATGGAGACGACTGCCTGCTCAGGTCAGCAAACGTTTGTGGAGCTCCAAACCTGCATGATGGGAATGACGTCGCAAGCCCCGAGACCAATATGCAGAACTTAAGGACCCCCGGGAGGGCACACAAACATGGACACCCTCCGCCTCGTCGATGGAGCAAACCCCTCACCACTCGACCGATGACCCTGCCCTGGGCCCAAATGGACGATGGAAGGAGATGAGAACTGCTTGCGTGGCGACTGGCCACCCGATCCCCTTGGACGACGATACCCTTGGACGACGGGGGAAACTAGCGTGGGAAGGCGACCACCCAATCACATACCTAAGAGGGCGGAACCTCGCAGAAAACAGAAATTGATCCATGAATCTGTGCCACGATGTTGCATCTGTATGAATTCCATGTTTCCTCGATGGAATTACGGTGGTATACTATACATTGGCTACCTACGATACTTCAACTTACGCAATTCAATGTAGTGTTCTATTCCGAGGGCTGGATATGTTCTGTCACCATTCGCCGTTAGTATGCAGCCCAGGCAACGCAGAATCGATGTTGGTACAATTACTCATGTTATATTGAAATTTTCAGATTTTAACTTTTAAATCTTTTTTTCATTTTAAGCAGATAACATTGTTTTTCATTAGTGTACAAATATCATTCTACCACCCACGCACCCACTTCCTGTGTTATGGAGCCAACACGATGGTAGTTCACCCGGGTGCGTGGTCAAGCGGCGACAGTCAAATAAAATTCAAACTTTGTTTACTTATTAGGTTACTGAAACACAAACGAGTCGCCAAGATTTAGTAAGATCGTAATTGTAAAGACCTTACTAAACAGGCGTGATAAATCCGATACGAAGTGTCAACCGGTTTGAGATTGTGTATTTAATCATTAGCAGATACTGTTTTACGTTTGCTTAATCCTATCATCACTAAGCCTGCCTAAACCGGCATCTAACGTAGTCTTGGAGAATGTCGATTTGCAGGCCAAAAGAAAGCTATTCTTGAAAATTTACCACTGGAATGGCTGGCTCAATAATAGAGCCAGTCATTCCATTGTTGAATTTTCAAAGAGTGTCTTCTGTTGGCCTGCAAATGGACATTCTATTGGCAAACATTTAGATTTTCCTAAGAAACGTTAGCCATTAAAGGGTTAACGTTCACTAAGACCAGCTTGTGCCATGTAATTATCTCCTCTTGCATGTCGCGCGTAAATGTATCATCTGGATAATATGATCTAAGCTGGTACCGAGGGAATGGGGAATGGGGAGTCGGGTATCAGCCTAAATATGATCAGCCAGGATAACACCCACACATCCTTTGATTCGGTATTTACATGGTTATCTCCACTCGACCACATTCTCAGTAATTTATGCTTTTTTACATTTGGCAATTATTGCCCAGTCATTACCATTGACAGTTAATAATTTACTGTTGACATCTGGATTAATAATATGACAACGACAAAAGTTAGAGGACTATTTGATGTTATATCGATGGCATATGTTAGGGACATCTGTTAGTTGTGGCAAGTATCGGATGGACACGCGATAAATTAATGATTAATCATGCTCTGTGTTTCATATGAATAGTAGTAGTAGTAGTAGTAGTAGTAGTAGTAGTAGTAGTAGTAGTAGTAGTAGTAGTAGTAGTAGTAGTAGTAGTAGTAGTAGGGGTTGATGTTTTAACACATAATCTCCCTTCATTAATGGGGGAATCTAGTTTTAGCTCTACCCCGCCTATCTCTAGCTAAGCTCCACTCACGCTTTTCATTTGTGGGATCCTTCGACCCCTGTACTCCCTAAATCTCAATTTCCAGAAAAATATCCAGGTAAGCGTTGAATATATTGTGAAATTAAGTTGACTGGGTACTGTTGCTGCCCATAGCGGCAACAGCACTCAGTCAAATTAGTTTCAAAATATTCAACATAATGTTTATTAAATAGTAAAGGCATGCAATGCGTACAACATGATGGACTATTAAGCGCTTAAGACGGACTAAATCGAGGCATTCCTTACGTAATTGATTATGACGTCATCCTACACCCCACGTAGTTGATTATTACGGCATATGACTGACTGAGAAACTGGATTACGGAATTGTTGCCATAGAAAAATGTTGTTTCATATCGTGAATATAATTTGACAGCACCCAGTCAAATTAGTTTCAAAATATTCAACAGCTTACCTGTATAGTTTTCTGGAAGTTGAGATTCAGAGAGTGCAGGCATCAGGATCGATCAACCCCAACACCAGAAAAGCGTGGGTGGAGCTTAGCTGGAGCTGGGCGGGGCATATCTATACCTGGCTTCCTCAATTAAGGCATCATTAATCAAGCCGGACAAATTGTGTGTATGTATTATCATATATGGATGTGAAATCTACGCACTCTCAGCTACGTGCATCACATGAAACATTTCTAGCATGATTTACTCAATTAAAAGGCACGAGTTATAGGTCAGGATTTATTAGTCAAGCTAATATGTAAAATCGCCTGCAGTTATATATTTATTAAGAAGAATATTGTACACACTATATAATACAAACATTGCTCATACTAATATGTAGCTAATAAGCAGCTTGCGATTAAAGATAGTGTTTCTAGAACAACTAAAATGAGTATGTTGAAATGTGATGTGGTTTCTAATATATCAAAGAAAACATAAAATCGCTGAAGCGAGAAACATTAAATATGCAGGTGAACTTGCCAATCTTGTGGGCATGGATGGTGTCATACGGTGTACCTCTATTTTTCTAACCCACCATTATATTTTAATTTGGGTATCTTCGCCAACTAATTCCTCAGAGATTAATGCATGCAATGTGTCAATCAATGGCTAGCATATGGTTTCATACTTCTACACATCTTCACTAACCGCAAATGCACATCCAGACATGCTTGAGAAAGACCCTGACTTTCTGAACCATGAGACAAAGGTTCTTCAAAACAGACGGTTTAAAAGCGACATGTTGTAACGAAATACCATCTATTGGTCCCAAAGGACACTACGCTATGGTGAGTGACTTGCACTAATTGGGCATCGTTTTTTCTGACGAGTTATTGCACTCTTTAAAGCGGCAATACGTGCAATTCACATAGATAAAGTATTTTCTTAGTGCACTCAGAATGTGTAAGACATTATCTTCCAACAATCGGAATGGTTTACATTTGAGGTTTCGGCATACAAAACTGGTACCTCTCCAGAGTTAGAATCGATAAAATATTCTCGTTCAGCACTTGAAATTAGTAAGATATTTTTCAGTAATCAAAATGGAGAAAAACTCTTCTTCCATCACTCAAAATGGACAAATTATTATCCTCTAGCTCTCAGAATTGACTTGATGGATAACATATAATCTTGACCCAGAATTCATCAGAATTTGATAATATATAATAATATCATCTTTCATTGCTCAGAATTGGTCAAATATCATCTTTAAACATTCACAATTCGAAAATATAATCTTTTCAGCACTCAAAATTGATAAAATATTATCTATCAGCACAAAGAATTGATTAAAATTTTCTCCCACGGCTCATTGTTACTATGTACTGTTATTAATTCTTCAGAAATCTTTATCCTCTCAGCAATAAATCATAACCTTTTATATGACTCAGTAGAGCCACTGTCATGACTGCACGACACATAAGTCTGACACCTACCTTCGCGACTCACAGTGGAGAAGACATGTATGTGGCCGGAGCATGATCTCGTAAGCAACCTCGGTTAATGAAAAGTGAATCTACTGACTTCAGTGAAATTCTGGTTTTTTTATTAAGATGGGACTGGTGAGTGTGGGTATAACGATATATGTCCTTTCCTGGCGCAAATCAGCCTTTCTTGTTTATTGCCGAATCTTTCTTCTTCAGTAAGAAATTTGCACAATATCTCATCCTACAGTTTTGATCAGATCAGGTTCAAACTAGGTTAACTTCTGGTATCAATTTCTACATGATTGGACATTATGCTGTCTGCCAATCGGTATCAGGTAATGGTGCAGAGGTGTTTGCGGTGTCAGGCATCAAATTTGTTTAGATCTACCTTTGGAGCTGCCCAGCCATAACAATAGACAGCATAAAAAATTCATGGTCGCGTTGTATACACATAGTCGTTTTGTCAAGGGCATCTATGATCTACGAATCCATATCTTCCAGACTGACTGGAAAGCTATGTGCCCCATGATGTAGCGTGCAGCAATGTCCGCAGTACTGCAGAGCAGTAAGCTCAGGCTTATACTTCTCCTCCATGGTTCGAGGCCACGAATTGGATCGCCATTTTCTTTAGATTCATGCTTTGCCAATAGGTATATGGGGCGAACTGTTTTCGATTCATTCATAAAGAGATTCTAAACTTTTAGTTGTAGGGGTAGTTCGTCAATGCGTTTCTTTTCCTCATCTATGAAGGTCACATCATATTTCATCTCTAGTGGCATACCCAAAATTGGCACTGGGTATGTAAATACGTTCTCGTTTAATGTATTTCATTATACCAATACATAAGTCTCCGTTTACTAGAAAATGGTTTATACCATCACTAGGCGGTTATCTCGGACTAAATAAATACGATCCAACAACTGTCAACAAATATCTCTGCCGACAGAGGGATGCTTCTAATGACATTAAGCCATGTTTGCCTTACACACGATATACATCTACGATATATTTGTCCACTCCCTATGCGCTTGACCTACGCGAATCAAGTGTTTATTGACGACAGCTAGGATTCCGCTAAGTTGCATGTATGTTGCGTTGGCAGGATCAGGAATTTATAATTAGCCTGACTTAGCAGATTATTTGCTGGAAATGATATTCTTGTACAATCGTTAGTTGGGGAAGAATACATTAAGCCAATTTATATAAAACTCGTTGCATTCCAGCAACGATGTACAAGGAGATAGTTTTCAAAATATCCATTGAAGCACCGAGCCAGGGTGAAACGTTCTCACAAATAGTTGTCAAAGTTGTCTCGGAAATGTCCAAACCATTCTTCCTGCAGCAGTAATATGAGTAGGAGTAGCCTAAAGGGCACCTATTCATTGACAACTCAAGTTGTCAGCTCTGTCAAGTACATCAACATCTAGACGGCATATGCCCTATCATGAGTCAAGTCTGTAAATTACTAGATGAGGCGTCTCTAAATGCGTAACGTTATGTTCATGCATGTGGCATTATCATCGGCATCGATATCGTTTAATCAATCTCAAGCTTTCACTTACGAACAAAACATAATTGGATGCTATCGGTCATTTCTATGCTTCAATGTCAGGTAAGCAACAAGGCATACTCATAAGCAGTGGAACTTCTAAAGTGGTCACCTGATAATCCAGGTTACTGTACCAGTACCGGACCAATACCGGGCCACGGCGATCCCTGTATTATTGTATTAGCTCTGCAATCTGCGTTATTAAGGTCATGTAAGACAACCTCAAGGGTAGGTTTCTTAAGATATGGTGTATTGTAGACTATATAGGCCTATAGTCAATCAGATATATATATATTTTTATATATATATATATATATATATATATATATATATATATATATATATATATATATATATATATATATATATATATATATATATATATATATATATATATATATATATATATATATATATATATATATATATATATATATATATATATATATATATATATATGTAGTCCGGATCGACTGGGCAGGTACCGACCGTACCAGCTAAGCTGGGTATGTGCCGCCCGTCCTGGATTCGTTCCCTGAACACGCCCACCTGGGTAGAGCCATAAGCGTATATGAGCCTATGAGAGAGGTCGCGTTATGAAAACGACTAAGTCCATTAAAGCACATAGTGCGCATGCGCACGCTTAGATGCTATTTTTACAGGGCAAATAGTTTACGACCAAGATGGGATGACGCTTTTAGTGTACCGAGATGGTACCATGTAATCCTTCTTAGTTACTTTTTCCCACCAAATCTGGAATTATTCAAGACCAGACCTCGACGGGTTTTCTAGATCTGTAGACCATTTCAAAATCGGTTAAGAAATGGCTGAGTTATCCACAGAAAACCTTTCTTGATTATCTTCAAAGTATTGCCGTGGCGTCATAACCACGTGGGCGCGGAACTTCTATAATGTTCTAGAACGTTCGACTGTGCTATTATTAGCTATGCGCTGATTGGCTGTTGCTCGGCCGATGATTGGTTGGAGCTCGCGCCTGCGACGTCATGAGTAGTATAAAAGGAGACGTGATCCAGAGATCGAGAGCATCCTCGGCCAGGGGCCGAACAGGTTGTACCTGTGATAGCTACTATCAGCACGACAAGGCACCGATCACTTCGCTTTCTGTCGGTTTTTCTCCGGTAGCTAGCAGTTACCCAACCCACCGCACTAAAACAATTTTGTAACTCCCCTTACTTGCGGGAGCAATTTGGAACTTTCTATTATTGTTCACGAGTATTAAGATCTACTTCAGAACACGAACTTGCGGTCAAGCCTTTACGGTCTGAATATGTGATTCTACAGATGTAGAGGCAGCACTGTTCTTTGGTGGATAACTCGCCGGATCTGCCGGCCACGCCAAAAAATGGTATTTCAACCATCCCCGCACTGATGTCGTGCTGGTTCTTCTAACTTTCGACCGCAGCAAGTAAACTTTGCCCGGTGCATCTTCAGAGCTGGCTGACGTACCCAGCACCGTTAAGCTTTGTTTTGTATCTTCATCTGTATTTAACAACCCCCGCTTGTGATCGAGTTGTTGTCAACTTCCATCCGTACCATCGTACCATCCGTGTGTGGGAACCTTCTTACTGACTGCTCGTTAGACATTCTATATTGTGATTACAGTCCTGAGTTCGATCCGCTCCCGTCATAGGCAGCTTGCGGGAATCCTGTTTGCGGGAACCAACCTGCGGGAACTTTCCAGCTTCCTGAGAATGCATCAACTCACGTCAACCAAAGAATGACGTATCAATTTCAGTAACACGATAGCCAAACTTAAGAATGGCTACCGAGTATTCAAGTAACTATACTTAACATTTTAATTATTCCATTAAATGTACTCTTCTAATTATATCGTATCCGTATTAACGGTCCCGATGACTGAAAGGTACCGTAACGGTCTTAGGACGGCTAGTTATTATTTCTGTATATGTTTATAGTTATTCTCATTTTCTCTAAGGTGTTTTCACTAACCGCACCATAGTAGGTTCGTTAACCTGTACTAAAAATATATAATTCTGATCATTTGATACTGTATTGATTGTTCTGGTTAGTTTATATACATATGGCCAGTAGCCATCAGTTCATATGTTTTGTTTATTTGTAGAAAATATATAGGACTGCAGTGCACGTAGGAAGCACTATACAGCAACACTTATATATGCAACACTTTCTCCCGCCACCAACAATTTTTCACTGAGGTCGCTGTCCGTGCTATAACTCTGTTTAGCCCGGCATGCTACCGACTAAAGCCTTTTCTATTCAGCTCGATAGGATAGGTTTAATATGATTAGAGACGACTTCTTCGTTAGGAAATGTGTAGTATACTCTTCTCTTCCCGTAGCTGCATTAATTTATCCCCGCACTCCGGCAAGACTCATAACTCTAAGATTGTGTCTCTCTTCATGTTCCACTCAGCCTTGTGGCTTCTTAATTGTTTGGATGTCCCTATCCGCACCATGGGCTGATCTGACCTTGGGAAACTGTTGGGGTTTCCGAGCGGTGATGGCCAGGGTGTGGTATCACACATATTCCCTCCGTATCTTCGGATACTTAGTAGTTAGCACTTTTGCCAATGTAGGAAAGCACTGCAAACACATATCTTAATTATTATTTTATTTGCTGAACAATCCTCCCGCACGCAGTGCAAAACTGTGCAACTTGTACATAAACCTAACGACAGGTTAAACGGTTAGTTCCATAGGACCCGGTGATGGGCGAGATGCGTATTCCCACCGAATTCCATAAAAATGTCTGGGCATGATATTTAGATCTGCCACGCCCTCACGGGAAGGACATTTACGGTGGGTATTCATCTCTCTTACGCCCACCATAACGATAGATCAGTTGCCTAAAATGCTTTTGTGAAAAGTAACCAGTGTCTTGTGACGTGGTATGTGGTTACAGAGCGGGATGTCTGGATTCTTATCCAGTTCGGAGATCTTACTAGGTAACATGTATGAGCGCTGTCTTCAGTATTGATGTCCTAGGGCATCCGTTCTCAATGACAGCCATGTCTAGCGGCTAGGTAGATACCAACAATTTGTGGCCTAAAATAGTTCTTGTTTCTAAAAAAAACCTAAAAGCTAGTTAAGCAGAGCAGAAGGCCTGCATAAATGGGGCGGCAACTACTAATTCAGCATACTAAGCATCACATAAGACGGCGACGTGGGAATCCCTCGAGAATCGATCGTCCCGTCTTCACATAAAACAGCACGCAACCCTATAGTAATAATCTCACTAGGTCTGGTCTTTTCTTTTCAAACATTTTGGTTGAAATATTAGAGTGGGCCCATTTTTGCCTACTACTCTTCTCCCGCTTTAAGTAGTGGTGACACCTTCCCGAGATGGAGGCCCACACGAGGCACTTGCCTCTCGCAAGGATTCAGCGACGATGGTCCACGCGAGGATAATACTCCTCACCCAAACTAGCACTAGGAGTAGTGCCCGCGTGAGGCACCTGACCTTTCGTCCGAGATAATCTGCTTTCCTTTCAGCTTAGAGGTATAATAACTTATATTACGTTAATTTGTTAAGTCTCGTGTACGGGAGCCTCCCTTGCGGGGATACCTCTGCGGACCTATGAGTCTGTGTGGTACCTCCGGGAGCACCATGTTTAAAAGTTCATCTGGCTGTCTCCATGTCTTGTATTTTCGTATGCTCCTCATTTTGATCTAGCATACTCGACAGTCTGTTTAGGTAAAACTATTGCATAGACTTATTTTAATTAGGTCACCGAATCAAATCTTGTAGTCCATAGATCACGAAATTGCTATGGACAGGCATACTGGTGACACAAACTCTTGGGATGATACTGTTGTATTTAATGTTCGCGACAATGGTCGCACGGCCGCACCGGAATGATTGAGTTCCACCGGCCTTAGGAGCCAGTTTTGGTTGCCCGCAGGGAAGTCTCGTACAGGATCCATCATCCCGAGACCGGATGCTAACCAGCGTCATCATTCGTCATGCACTTGCCGCACGGCGAGTCAACATAATACACCGTAACGGCCCGACACTACCCCGCGAACTACATGTATATATCTTTTCTGTATAGTCAATCAGATATATAATATAAAATATATTGATATATATATTTTATATTATATATCTGATTGACCATACAGAAAAGATGTTAGCGCATGATTACTAAAATGGTCATAATGTCATAAAATCAGCAGTAAAATTGTAACAGCACATGCTAACATCCTTTCTGTATAACCGGTTGTTTTCCTTGGTATTCATCTACCACTTTGCTTTGGACATACTAGTATTGTGATGGTCATATGCAAGGCTAATTAACTTGCCTACGCTTTCTGAGGAGTCTAAATGATGCATTCTGTCTTAATGCAAGGATTATTCCCAACATTCTCTCCTGGCTTCGCCAACAACAGTTTCCAGCCAAATTTGTTTCAGACTGTTTAACAAATTGTCAGTATAGCTTATTGTCTTGTAATTGAGACTGTTTTCAGAGGGTAAATAGGTAACTGACTTCGGTATTGCCATAGGAGATATATTTTTCTTTAGCTTTGTGGAAACGTGTTACTCTGGTGGTTTAATACCAGATTTAGCGGCGTCAGTATCGTAGGCATCAACATTTGCATTGTTCTTACCTACGGCGATACGTTCTAGAGTGGGATACTAAACCTGAGCTATGTAGTCTTATGTAGTCCATAGCTATGATAATGTCATACGTCACGTGAGAAAATTTAAGTTAGTGTGTGTCAAGCTAGGAAAGTCTTGCTATATGTCGAATCTAAGCTTAAATACATGGTTATAGAAATAGGTAAGTTAGTGCTCAAAGAAGATGATAACACAGTATATAATTCAGGACATTGAGTCCATCCGCCTAGTGAGAACAAAACTGACCCGCAAAGCTTGAAACACGAGGGTCAATCAGGTATGTGACAACTGAGCTCGAGCTAGTGGTAGGTAGTTAAGGAACATACTGGATTATTATTTAGTACCAACTAGCACTATCGAACATGGACCAATAGTTGCCTAAAGGATAGTAAATGTTAATAACATGAAGAGGTTTAGAACAAGGAAGGTGGTGGTCCAAACCCACGATTGCAATATCAGTGCGCCCTGCAGAAATTCACGTGAAGAGGGGTAACTCGTCAAATTTTGACAATAACACTGGCAGATTTATTGCACTTCTAAAAACACGTTTTCTATGTTTTGCAATAACGAATCTTGACAGGTGATGTTACTTTATTTCGAGACGATTTAGCCATGTAGTCCATATATTTCGGACCGGTTCTGATATGACCTTTCTTTTATTATTTCTAGGCTTTTCTTTCACGTAGATTTTTCTTCAGAAGCCTTTTTACTCTTCTCGTTTGTCGCACCAGACACACAAATTATTTTGGTAAATGTGCCTGAATAATTCTGTGTCAGTAGTAGGTGATTTGGGGAATTTTGGTCTACTTGGACCATCTGTGGTGTCGATCTTCCAGACGTCGTTATATTGTGGGTATTTTGATTTTTGAAATCAGAATATATAGGTTGTGCAGGATGTGATCGGATTTCGTTTAATATCGTGGGTATTTGCGTGGTAGCTATGCACCTTGAGCCTCCAGCTAGGGAAGTGATATCCATAGAATTATAAGGAAACTGGAGGCCGATGTTCTGTAATATTTTATTGCACTTGTTTCATTTCCTTGACCTTTTTGTTGAGGCAATTATCGGTATCTATGACAACTTTTTATTCTTCTGAGAGTTTGTAGGTCCATTTTGGTAGAAATTGTTACCCGCCCGTTGATGATAAGTTTAGGTAAGGTTTTCCAAATTATGTTGGTTTTGTTTACTGAAGTTGTTGAAGTTCCTTTGACTATGTCAATGTTCTTTGACTTTGTCAACGTCGTATTTCAACCCTCTTGTTAATGCATTAGTGTGATGTGATTTCCCGGAAGCAGTGCCCTGAAACTGTTCCTTGAAAATTGATTAGTTAATGCATTTTGAAAGCTGGTGATAGACACTGATTTTGTATTTCTTGTGGTGTTGATTATAGGTATAGGCAGAAGTCAATAATACTATGTAGTTCCGGTATAAGTAAGTAAGTGTAAGTGTGCTTTATAGTCTGCTTCCATTTGCGTTCTCAGCCAACCTTCCAGCTCTCCCGATGGTCATTGGACCGTAATTGCATTTATATGCTGTTTTGCCGACACTGCCCTCACAGATATCTAAATTACAAACAGGTGCACTGGAATAAGGCAGAGTGCGGTGCCTTGCACAGGGGCGCTACACGGCTGCCAAGCCGGGAATCGTT
>CM067370.1:75385374-75395747 GCA_034401795.1 Chaetoderma sp. LZ-2023a
ATTTAGCAGGATGGAATACCAAGCATCAGCATTTTGCCAACTCGCCCATGATGGTTTGATTGCTCTATGGGACTTTAGTTGAGATTCACAGCTATGTGTGTTATCATCCGCAAAGATACGTATTATGGATCTTAATTTAGTTAGGACATCGTTAATATAGTATGTAGCAACGGCGCATCCGAGTTGCTCCGCATAGAGATGCTCCGGTCCATATGCGAGGTATGGATCGTCGTGACGGATTGGCTGGTTAGGTCTTAGGTTTTCCCGTTCATTTGAGGTTGGAGTCGGATGCTCAGATGAGTACAAAAGCCAATCTCGAGGATTGGCGTTACGAATCCGGTCCAATGAGGCTGTGCAGGCATTCCTGCACGCATCGTGGTCGCATATCACCATCCCATCCATGTTATTCGTGAGCCCCGTATTTTGCGTATACATGATATTACTGCTTTTTTCTGTTTTGACGAAGTCGTAGGTCAGCAGTGCTAGCGAAGACTGTTCTAGGTTGGGGTAAGCCGACGTTTGACTAGCTGGGTTAGTGAGAGGTTATAAGTTCCAGCTGATAAATATCTTGCCTATGCTTTACTTATATATAACACATAAAGGTGAAATACAGACGGAAGGTCACCAAGGATTTATACGGCTTAATATAAGCTTATATTAAGCCGTATAAATCCTTGGTGACCTTCCGTCTGTATTTCACCTTTATGTGTTATATATATATATAAGTTCCAGCTGATAAATATCTTGCCTATGCTTTACTTATATATAACACATAAAGGTGAAATACAGACGGAAGGTCACCAAGGATTTATACGGCTTAATATATATATAGCTTATATTAAGCCGTATAAATCCTTGGTGACCTTCCGTCTGTATTTCACCTTTATGTGTTATATATAAGTAAAGCATAGGCAAGATATTTATCAGCTGGAACTTATAACCTCTCACTAACCCAGCTAGTCAAACGTCGGCTTACCCCAACCTAGAACAGTCTTCGCTAGCACTGCTGACCTACGACTTCGTCAAAACAGAAAAAAGCAGTAATATCATGTATACGCAAAATACGGGGCTCACGAATAACATGGATGGGATGGTGATATGCGACCACGATGCGTGCAGGAATGCCTGCACAGCCTCATTGGACCGGATTCGTAACGCCAATCCTCGAGATTGGCTTTTGTACTCATCTGAGCATCCGACTCCAACCTCAAATGAACGGGAAAACCTAAGACCTAACCAGCCAATCCGTCACGACGATCCATACCTCGCATATGGACCGGAGCATCTCTATGCGGAGCAACTCGGATGCGCCGTTGCTACATACTATATTAACGATGGCCTAACTAAATTAAGATCCATAATACGTATCTTTGCGGATGATAACACACATAGCTGTGAATCTCAACTAAAGTCCCATATATATATATAATAAACACAAATTATTTCCTTATTATGAAAACTTTCGCCGAAGCGAGAGGAAATGCTTCGCCCAGACCTCTGTCTATATATGTCCGTCCAACTGAGGTTGGGGAAAGCAAAAAGTGTATTGGGAAGTGCTTGTGTGACTTTTATATGTGTGGTGTATGCTGTTTTACGGGAAATGGATGATCAGTCTCCACAGATACTGGTCAGGCCGAATCTCCAAACTAATTAAGTTATGTAGATGCCGCTGTCGTTAGCAGTCCTTCAAGAGGATACCCTCTAATGTTTTTGTTGAATACAGATATTAATGGCACAGAGACCTATTACCCTAGCCTACAGTTTTCAAACAGGTCTCGTCTGCTTGCCCGGGAATTGCTCTGGCCTCCCATAAGACTCGGCCGACGATCAGGTCCAACAAACAGACTGCACATTGCAAGGTTACCAGGGCGACCGGTACTGGAGCAGAAGAGTGACTCCTAACCGAGTGTCTGGCATAACCACAAATAAGACAAGACAAGGACAAGACAATACAAAGGCGTTTAGAAGCACTGTAAACTATTTATGGCTTGGCCGAAGAAACTCGTGACAGACTGTGGGTGATTTGCTTAGAAAGTGCAGAGGGCCCACTAGGTGCATCTAAGTCACCACAGAGTCTTTTGCCACGCGCCGATGTGTCGGAATCAAGCCATATAGACCTGATTCCTTTGGCGTTAACGGTTAGACCTGAATTTAGGTTTAATTGCAAGTTGCCCAAGATTCACCACTAAGGCCGATAATTAATAAGTTAGTTCGCAGTGAGTTCCTATTATGGCCGAAAGTTATTATCCTAGAGGTATCGTGAGGTACAGAGGGAGGTATCATGCGTATTCATTATGATTGGGTCCACCGAGAAACCGATTACAGCGATGGCGCAACCAAAGCAAAGTATAGTAAATATGATACAATATAATTGGTCGAGGATAGGCTGGAGTTAGTCACAAAGAGATGTTTGCTGGTGGCTCTTTTGGCTCTTTTATGGCCATTCTTGGACTCTTTTATGGGTATTTAGCCACTAGACGTGTATGGCATATGAAGCTGGCTTTGCAATAAACAGCTGCTTATTAAATACAGCAACTGTCTCGGATTGTTGACAGAGTTCTAACGCAAATAGCTGAGCTACTACCTAGGTTAGATTATACCAAACTTGTGTCGTTTTAAGTACAATAAGGGGTTCCTAGTGTGGAATGTTGATATTACGAATTCCTACGGTTAGTGCACTATTGTTGGTGAGTTATTTTAAATGGTGTATGCGAGTACAATATATAAAATATAATGATTGGTGGCAAAGATAATTTTACATGAGTTCTAAAAGAAGAACGGAACAGGCCGTGAAAGATGGATGAGACAAATAGTTATTCAGCAATGCGATATAGCTAGCCATAAAATACGCCTAATTGTCATCGGCATAACTTAAGAATTAGGTACGGATGAAAGACTTTCGAGTTGGCCTGTTAGTCATCGGCGCATGAAAGTGAAAATGTGTGTCATGTTACAATTGGCACAGAAAGATCTTTACAGCGGAAAACCCCAATAAAGTATTATGTTTGTAGTGAAAAACAACAGTATGAAAAGGTCCGAATCCATTGAGCGACGCAGGTAGATGGTGGTAGATGTAGCATGAGAGTTTGGCGAAGGAACACGAAGGCTTCGCAAAGTAGTTGAAGTTCGGCGCAAGATGAACTTGGCCGCAAGCAATGTCAGAACAGTGAAGAGAGATACAACAGTATCAACGAGTTCAGCCTAGAAGAATCCGCTCGATCGTACACGTAATTCGAGTGATGCAGGGAATTTGGTATAACCGGAAACAGGTTGATACAGTCTTTTCGGCGCAAATGGGTTGGCCGGAAGCGAGGTAGTACGGTTTTAAACCGCTGCTATAATATGAGTTGTTATACCACTTTTTGTGGTATGGATAAGTTAGGGCGAGATATAATCGTGGCTATTGGACGGCTAGGAGAGTTAGTTCACAACATAAGTTTGCATACGAGTATAAATATGAGATTATTTTTGCCTTCCAGAGGATTCTGTTGCGCTTTCGGCTAACCTACAGTACGGGCTCCGCCAATTAATATAGTTCAGTTTTAGTTTGGGCCGCAAAATTAGGGTTTCGGTGGTTTTCGAGAATAAAAAATGTTGATGTTGTTGTTGTTGGTATTGGTGGTGGTGGTGGTGGTGGTGGTGGTGGTGGTATTGGTGGTGGTGGTGGTGGTGGTGGTGGTGGTGGTGGTGGTGGTGGTGGTGGTGGTGGTGGTGGTGGTGGTGGTTTAGTTTTATTAACCATTCACACCTAGATGTATTCGAGCCATGACATTATTTGAGGTGCCTCTCCAAAGGGTTGCGTTGATTCCCCGAAGGGTTGGTAAATAAGTCAAAAGTTGTTAGGCGTGTATGCGTTGACTGATTTTTTCCTAATGAACTGTTGTTGGCGGGTGTCATTGTTGTACGCCGTGTAAGGGAGGAGTGAGAGGGGGGGATTATTTTATTTCTCTAGGTAGTGGGATAGAGGTGGAGGGCAGTCTGTGAAAAGAATTCTAAAAATGGAAATTAGTCAGACGATTTTGAAATAAAAAATATTAAAGACGAAACTGAATATAATATTATCAAATAAAATATAAGTAACTTAAAGTAATGGCATGTGATTAAATAAACAAAAAAGGGGGGAAATTAAACGTAAAATCTAGTGTTTGCAAACGAATGATCCAAAGTTCAAACTTTAAATTATAACTTGTTGCTGTTAGAAATAATATGTTGAATTCAGATGGCGCTATTTGGGGATTAAAAAGATTTAAAAGGGCATGTCATGTCATCAAGTCGATAGAAAACACTTTCATACTTATGCTAAAATGTTGATCGAGCGCTGGACAAAGGAAAGCAGTGACAGCATCTACACCAAAAGCATAGCTATGCCAGTCACGATTGCTGTGTCCAGTTTTCGTGTTTCCACAACCACACACCAACACGCCATTCTGTGTTATTGCATCAGCAAGCAAACAGCACAACCAAACATCAACGGCATCTCTCCAGGGCGGGTTGATTGCGGCTCAACCATAAGCCCACCTCGGGCACCATGTGGAGCCAATCCCACATCCGGTACGGATCATCCTGGGCTCAATCCCGCATCACGTCTGTTCTGCCCCCACCCAATCCCCTCTCTCTCTCTCTCTCTCTCTCTCTCTCTCTCTCTCTCTCTCTCTCTCCCCACCCCCATTTTACATTAGACCATATCTCTGTCACCCCTCATCCGATTTTAATTCTGGCAGCAGATTTGTATTCTGGAGAATATTTTGTTTTAGATTCGTCCAAAGATGGAGCGAAAAGGACGCGTATTAGTGATTTGGCAAACACGGGAATATATACAGTAAAGATGCTATCTCCGTACCTACAGTATAGCATGGCTGGCCAATCTAATTTATTGTGCATACGCTGTACAGCATCGTCATATCGCACGGTCTCGCCCTCGTGTTACGCTCTCGCATCGATTCCCGTGCTTGCACGCTTTTGATGTCTGCGCCAAGTTCACGAAACTTCATAAATGAGGTCAGTTAACTACCACCCAATAAAATTGCCCGATTATTATTATCTCACTGATATATGCCTAATCGCATCGCTTGACATTCGTATCTCGCGAGCTCTCCATCTATATTGGCATGAAGCCACGTCTCTATTTTTAGATTAATAGCTAGATTGAAGTAGGCAGAAATCTGATTGGCTGCCTCCAGCCCACCAGCATATTGTTACGTCGCTTAGTAAGAGATTAAATGTCTGCAAGTATCGCCTCGAATGGTGAAGCTATGTGGGTGGGCATATGTTAGTACGATGGCGCTGTAGCTAGTCTCACGGACTCTTAACATTTTCCAAGCATGTTATAGTACACACGCTATGCATATGGGCCACTATGGTCGTATTAGAGAGGTGAAGAGGGAAAGCGCTGGCTCGGAACATTTTGGCCCGGCCCTACGTGATCCGTGCTACAAGTAGCAAGGCAGGCATGGTCCAAGTACAGAGCCTTCTGGTAGCCAGATTCAACTTTCACTGGGTTAGATACCACCACAACAACTCTTCGTTAACGGTTTTTAAGCCACTTACTAAATCAGGTGGGATGTTTTACATACACTGTAGTGTTGCAGCTTAAGGTTTATGCGACTGTAGCTGACTTTGACAAATGCATTAACGTCAATGAATATTTTGTGTGAAGATTCAGTTCCATGTAATACACACAACAACCAACAACACCACCACCAACACTACCACCACCACCATCACCACCACCACCACCACCACCACCACCACCACCACCACCACCACCACCACCACCACCACCACTACTTTTCGCGATCGCGTTTCGAATGAGGTCTCGTGTGACATGCGCGCCAATACTATATAATCACAGGAAAACTATATAATTACAGAAAAACGTAATCGATATTCTGTGATCACAATGAAAGGTTTTCAAAGCTGTCTTAGGCAATCCCATAACGGGTCATCTAGATAAAATTGGTCACTCGACTAGGTCTGCCTCGATGTAGCGATGCAAATAGGAAACCACTAGTTCATAATGAGTTTGGAATATTGGAGCCACTTATGATTCTACTGACGAGACACGACGATGATCAGTTCAATGGTGGGGCAGGTACATTGTTTCCTTAATGTTGGGTATGGTTGAAGACGTGGATGTCTGGTTTCAGCACATCGCGTAGACCACGAGTTCGTATCTGTTTGCAACTGCTGGTGCCATACTGCTGTTTCCAAAATCTTTCGGAGCTGTCAGGAACCTGCTCCCCTGAAAATATTAATGAATGAGATCTGTTACAGCTATTGACCTGTCATCTTAATGTTGATAGAAATATAATCATAAGTGCCAGGATATTATGTTGAGTAGATGTTTTGCTTGTAAATTTGCTTATGAAATACACGTCAAAATCATATAACAAAATCATGTAGTCACAATCATGGACCTGATATATTTGTCATGCTCATGGCGTGGCCAAGCTACGTTTAATGATCGAAGAGCTCAGACTCGCAATAACCATAACGGTATTTATACCAAATTGTGCTAATGTTAATGCAATTAACAGTAGGCATATATGACTTCCAATGGGTTATTCCGAGCAACAATAGCCTTTTATCAGCTTATGAATGATACAATACATATGATGGCAGGCAAATCAGGCTAACTTTTCTCAACAATCGCAGCTTGTTCCTGTAATGTTAACCTAACGATCGATCAGTGACAATTTTCCCATAGACAATGCACGTAAAATTATGGAAACGAAGCAATCAGCAAACAACGGAAGCGAAAATCGATCACTCAGCTGCCTATAATTGAAACACGGCATAATACACGCGAAACTGTCTGAAGTGATTAGTCAACCATGTAGCGATGTTGGCAAGCTTGACGGATGTGGTTATCTGTTTTTCCAGGTTCAATATTTACTAATTCCCAGGTATATTTCTCTGTGTGATAATTTATTCAAGCGGTGTACTCACAACCAACTTGTATATGAGGCATGTGCCTTCTGAGGCCAGAAGATGAAATTTCGCTAAATCATATGGACGACGACTACGGACCTTAAAGAGCCTTAAAGAGCTACCAACAATGGACCTCAATATATAGTTTGCATGTATGTATGATTACTGTATTCTGCGGCTGTAGTAGTAAAAACATCCTACAGCTGCAATCAGTCCTTCTTCGCTTTTGCCCACTGTGTCTTGTCCTTAGTCAAAATCCATAGCTTCGTCAGGTCCATTCTTGCCTTGAGTGTACCTAATCCTGCTTTCTTGAGGTCACATCGTAGCACGCTTAGCAGATTTATGCAATGGCATCCTCTCCTGGCTCTGTATTTGTCAATATATAGGTTGTAGCGCAGAAATGACAGATGAGTCTGTAGGCTTTTTAAGTCTGACATCATGAACATGTTATGCCTAGCGCACACTGGACAATGTAGCTGAGCTTCCGGCCTCGCGAGGTTTTTGCCTCAGCCGATAACTCTTGTATAATAATAATAATAATAATAATAATAATAATAATAATAATAATAATAATAACGATTAGTAGGAATGAAATCGTCATATGTTAAATTTTATTTCGCTTCATTACATTGAGGTGCAAAGCATACATTTAAAAGAATTTTATTTTCACGCATTCTGGTGTGAATGTGTAAATTTAAATTACTTGGACAAACCATGCGTTTTTATTGGTCAGTTGATTTCTGCAGCTGAGCACGTGGCTCAGGACGTCCGCACACGTTGAGATTTTTACTTCGCAAGGCAAAAAATATCAAATACGACAGATATTTTTGTCAAGGCCTCGCGAGGTGAGTACCTCACCAAAATCACCCGCGCACAAGAGCTATCGCCTGAAGCAAAAACCTTGCGAGGCCGGTAGCTCAGCTAG
Source organism: Chaetoderma sp. LZ-2023a (assembly GCA_034401795.1). Taxonomy (NCBI): domain Eukaryota; kingdom Metazoa; phylum Mollusca; class Caudofoveata; order Chaetodermatida; family Chaetodermatidae; genus Chaetoderma; species Chaetoderma sp. LZ-2023a. The sequence continues at coordinate 75,393,230 of CM067370.1, forward strand.
ATAAATCATTGTTCCGTGTGGTCTAGGCATAATGGACACGGAATTCTAGAATTTAGCTTTTATTACGTCATAGCTGTGTGCTTCTTGCATCAAAATTTAGTGTTGACCAAGAGGCCATTGCTTTATTATTTAGCAGTCAGTTAACCATGTAACCCTTTGACCAGAAATGACAAATTCTTTGTGATGTAAGTTTCTGTGTCTCAGATTCATGACACATGTGCAGGAGAGTTGTTGAATATTTTGAAGCTACTTTGACTGGACACTGTTGCTGCCATATAATATACAGCCATTCCGTATAATACATTATATTCTGTTGAATATTTCGAAACTAATTTGCTTCAGAGATGCTGCGGCGTATTACAGCAACAGGATCCAGTAGAATCAATTTCAAATAGTCAACAACTTTCCTATATATGCGTCCTGAAAGCTAGATACTGCAATTGCATGCGACAGATGGATCACAAACAAGTGGAGCCGGAAGTAGGTCATCTCTTAATACGTTTCTCGTACACATGTACTTTCCACCTCCGGATGCGCAGTAGCACGGCAGTACTTTTTTGCACAAGTTGCTTCGAGTGGACATTGATTTACACAGAAGACTGCATGTACTTCACTATTGTGGCAGGCAGTACATTGGCACAGGAAAACTTTAACTTGTACTTAATGTGTCAACTGTTAATAAATGTAAATATATTCCTCAAACCATTAATGTAATGACCCATACCCTTATATCAAGCAATGAATAGGCTGCGGCCATGTGTGTATATATACGTCAAAACTAATTGACTATTGTCCAGGTTGCTCACAGAGCTTGGGCAGTTGAATCCTTTCTGTTAATTCATTCGGACAAAACGTTTCAATCGCGACAGTATCTTACGTTCATAGCGTGTAGTCTTAGATAGTTTTAAATAGTGTTATATATCTTGTGTGCATTCCGAGTATCGTGTATCAGGAATACTTCGCTATAGCTTTCTGGTAATTATAAACATAATTATATTAGCACTTGTATATATGGGAAATGGATAATATTTTATTATCCAGTAGGACTGAATGAAGGAAATTGATGGATGAATGAATGGATGAACGGATGAATGGGCGAATGAATGATTGAACGGACGAAAGATTGAATGGGTGACGGTTGAAGGGATGAATGAATGGACGAACAGGAGAATGAATGAATGGTTGAACAGATGAATGGACGAAGGAATGGTTGAACGGACGCATGATTGAGTGGACGAAGGTTGAAGGGAAGAATGAATGGACGAACAGGTGAATTAATGAATGATTGAATGGATGAACGAGTAAATGAATGAAGGAACGATTAGGTGAATGAAGTCATGAATGTCAGAAGCGCCGTCATGACTGAAATGGATGATGAGTGCTGCTGCTGCTATTAGCCCCTTTAACGCCAACGTTAAGACCCTCCTCATTATTTGCAATTACTTTCTTTTTAACGCAGAATTGTGTGTTACGAGCCATTCTAGAAAGGGACGTCCACGTCACCAATCCTTCTATCTCAGTGCCACCCACAGGGTACGAGTATTAACTTTATTGTGCAATTTTAAGCGTAACCTGTAAGGAGTTTTCGCCCCTGTGTCTGGATTAAAGACGCTTTCATTTTTGTTTAGACTTTGGTTAGATTTTGACTATACTCATGGCTAGATTTCGGTTAATTTTGTTCACTTTGGTCAAATGTTAGCATCAGAATATCAATGTCAATGTCCGAGTACGTATGTATACGTGCGGATGGGCGCACACACGTACGTTTTTTTTACTATTTTATATTTCATCCGGAATGTGTATTCCGCAGTACAAGACATGTAAATTACATGTCGAATGCCTTATGCTGTTCACCTTATGTTTTTTTAAAAGCTTTATTTTAAAATGTATTCCATGTCTCGTATCTGTATGTTATTGTATGTTATTATTTATTTACTTATGCTATTGTATTCATTTGTATTATAGGGGTTTTATCGTGGGGTTTGGTTTGTGGATGAAGTCAGCTAATACAACACGAATCCCACACGTAGCCTGCGCTAGGTTATTTCTTTGCTGCCCCACAACCAACCGGGTTACATTTGTGTGATCGACAACAAACGCTGAAAATCTGATTAACGAGAAGTACATAAAGTACCACTGGACTATATAAATATCATAATAAGAGGAACGGTTTATTTACACGGTCGCTCATCTTATATAAATCGGCATTGGCAATATGTTTATTGGAGGCAGGTATATATAAGGAGGACTCTCACTGTCATCAGCAGGGGAGGAGTGGGGGGGGTGCGAAAGCTCGAGGCTGTTGCGTGCTGGTCTACGACACCAGTTACCCGAGGTTTGCGCTTCTGGTCGGCCGTTTGGCTATCGTTCGGAAACTTGAGAAATCTCACTCCCGTCTCATTGCAGATTTTGTAGTAGTTCGACTTACGAGTCAAAGTAATTATTTGAAAATAATATTAGTGCGATGAAAGTTATTCGCATCATAGACAAAACGTCAATGAAAACACACGTGTCATGC